>JAGXOD010000027.1:0-125000 GCA_020368025.1 Brachyhypopomus occidentalis | reverse complement strand
GGACATTTGCTAAATTTCCTTCGGGATCAATAAAGTATCTATCTACCTACCTACCTACCTACCATGTCAGTGTTTGACCACAGGACCTCTGCTGTCCAATCGAGTGGCAGGAGTGTATCAGAAACGGAAGTTTTGGTGGGCCGCTGGAATGTCGGACACTGTCACTGCTGGGCTGAGACCAGTGAAGAGTTGATGGATGGACGTCAGGTTGAGCATAGCAACACATAGAATATAGTAAATGTGTCTATAGTGTGTGAATATGAATATGTAATATGAAAAGACATTTATCATTTTTAAATTTCAATAAAAGTCACTTGAGGTTAAAAAAAATGAATTTTATAGGAAGAAGGGCATTCTAAACATGCAATGTTTATGGAACACATAATCTGTAACACCAAAATAAACCATTCATAAGATCTACAAAACTTTACAATATAACAATGTCACATATTGAAGTGCTATAAATACAAAAACATTTTTTTCTAGCCAAACTGAAAATGTAACATTTGAATTATAACGCATATTGATATTTATTAACATGTAAAACGTATTTTTATTAAAGAAAAGGAACACTAGGTAAATCAGACAAGTATCCACAGTAATAAGTGTGAGAAATAAGTGTTACGTCCAAGTCAGCTGCCCTTGTTCGTCGGCGAGATCAGAGCATTTAGGAGTGTTACCGTAAGTGTTAAGTCCAAGTCAGCTGCCCTTGTTCGTCGGCGAGATCAGAGCATTTAGGAGTGTTACCGTAAGTGTTAAGTCCAAGTCAGCTGCCCTTGTTCGTCGGTGAGATCAGAGCATTTAGGAGTGTTAGCGGCACCTACACCACACTTTCACATGTGGGCAGGTACAGCGTAGGAATAAAAGCAGACAGATATATATATATAAAAAAGGAAAACACCTGATCTAAAATGTCCTTATCGCAGATGATTGATTATTTATAGATCAGAGCGCTACCGCCACTATAATGTGTGCGTCATCCTTACAAGGCTCCTTCTTGCCCTGTAAGTCAGAGCTGCTAGGGGGCGCACTCTGCTCTTTGGCCGTGTTATGTGAGGGGCAGAAAGGTAGCCGACGCAGCCAGGTGCAGGAGGAGAGACCAGAGCTCAGCCCCCAGGGGAGACCGTAGACCTCGTCGATCTCCAGGCTGCTCTCGCTGGCGTCTCCGTGGGCCTTGCCCCATGCAGTAAGGCCGCGCTCACGTTTGGTCCCTGCGGTAGAACCACAGAGCGATTTATTTTTGATACCGCAGCAAAAAAAAAAAAAAAAAAAAAAATGACATGTTACACCTGATCAGCGTTCTTTATTTAGCATTTGTATTCCTGAGATCTGGATTTCATTTGCTGACAGGGAAATTGTCCTGTGAGCTAACAATCTGTGCTCATAAAGGAATTTTAGACAAGTTAATATAGGGCTGGATTGCTAAAGGAGAGCTCACCGGGGATGGTGTTATCGAGGATGAATCCGATGAACCCTCCCACAAACATGCTGGTTGTCAGTAGAACTTGCAACAGCTGATCCAACTCCACCACACCTGATACACAAATATAAACATCAGCTCCACATCAGTCCTCAAACTGTGACCTAAAATATTCTACTTCCTGGGTTATGGGTTTGAATATTTTCCAGGTACATTAATTTCCTGTTAGCTCCTGTATGAATTATCCCTGCTAGACATCAAACTAAATAAAATATAATGATAATGAATGTAATAAATTAGTAAATGTTGTCACAAGGTACATACCTGTTGCTATGATAGAGGGATTTTTTATTACCCAGTTTGGAATGACAAGACCAGTGAACATTGAGAATCCAAAGATGAAAATGTTCCGAGAGGAGTTCATATCTGTGTACTTTAAAAGAATAACAGATGTGACCATAGAGAAAACAATTAATTGCCCCTAGTGAATACAGTGTGTTTCTTTTGTTATTATAGTAAATCAATCAGACTTCTGGTCACCTGTAGATTTGAGACTCCAGCTGCAGTTATGACCCCAAACATGACCAGAAACATCCCTCCAATGACAGGCGTTGGGATAGTGGTAAAAATGGCGCCAATTTTCCCAAACATTCCCATTATGATCATAATGAATCCACTAGCAACAATCACCATCCGACTGCCAACCTGCACAAATAGAAGTTCCGCTCAGTGATCTCCTTCCTCTCTCCCTTTGCTCGTGTATAATCACGCACGTTTCACCCATTAATACTGACACATTCTCTGGTGTTGAGAGGAGTCTGAGGAGGTAGTTTCCGGCCTCACCCACCTTAGTGATGCCCAGTGCGCCCACGTTCTCGCTGTAGGAGGTGGTTCCATTGCCTGTTCCCCAGGCTCCTGCCAGCAGACAGCCTAGTCCCTCCATGCCAATCCCCCTGCTGATGGCATGTTTGGGGGGAGGTGGCGCACCAGATAACCTGGCACAGGCGTGGTAGTCACCTACGGACTCGATCATTGAGGATATGACCCCTGCTAGGATTCCCAACACCCCTGCCAGACTCACAGTTGGTATGCCCCACTGGCCTGAGATTTGACACGAGTAAAAAAAAAAAAAAAAAAAAAAGATATTTTATTTATCTAATTCAGCTGATTAAATTAATCATCTCATAATAAGGAAGGTAAAGCATGATGTAATGCTGTTTTCAGGTTTACTAATTTAATTGATATTAAGATGCATTATTTGATTTCTATAATTCCTGGCTCTGTACCTGGATATGGAAACCTAAACCAGGGTGCACTTCCTGTCACGTCTCCCTTAGTGTCGGTGCGGGCCAGATACCCATACTGCTTGGGGTCAGATGGTAAGACATCATAGATGGTCAGAAGGTAACAGATGAGCCATGAAACAGTGATACCCAGGAGCACCTGAAGAGCCAGTCCAAGATCATGAACCACCATCACTGACTTCAAAAACGAGTTCGGAGTCATTTGAGTTTATGGACTCACGGGAAGAATCTGAAAGATGTACATCCTGGAGGTATGAAGTTTCTTGGCTTTGCTATATGCGGGAACAGGAATGGCAACGTGCCGGAGGTACTGGGAGAACAGCACGATCAAGCACGTCGTCCTGCAGAAGAAAGATGTGTCCTGTTATTTCACTTCTTGTGTCATTTGAAGTCGTTGCATGACTTCCATTACTGTAATTATGTTATACTAATGAACTGGTATGTTAATTTGGGTTCTGTGCCTTTGGCCGTAATTCTGTCCCTAATTTGGGTTGTGAGATTACTGCTGGCGTGTGCAAGTATGATGTATGTGTGTTGCACACATGCCCCCTGGTCCTGCCCGGTACACACATGGCGGCGATGCCCCAGTGGTTCCCTGCATTCATGCCAGCAGAGTCGAACAGGGACAAGCCAATGAGGGAGATGGTGGGAGCTATGGTCAGGGGTCCGATGAAGCACATGAACAGGCCGATGAGACCAGAGAAGCCCACCAGAACCTGGAACAAGGAGCCCACCATGATGGAACCCTGGAGCTGGGAGGGAGGATCACCAACATGTCACTTCCTGTTATTCACTTAGTCATTTAGTGTCCCATTTAAAACAGTCCTACCTTCCAACACAGCAGTCGGAATGCATCAGTTAAGCGGACCAGTAAGTCTGGTACTCACCACCTGCATGCGAGACTGCCAGACGTGGATGAACTCCGGAGAGGACGTGTTCACCAAGGTGACATTCTGGGTCCAGACAGGACAAACCCACTCAGGCATGGACAGCAACGCCATCGAAGGAGCCAGAAGAGTAAAAGTCCCACCTTGAAGAATCGGCAGCCTGTCGGTGTGAGAGGAGAAATCCAGACACCAGAATATAACAGACTGGCCTTTCTCTGCAGTTCCAGCTCATGTATGTTAGCATGTAACACACGACACAAATGAAAGGTCTGAAAAGATTCTACCAGATCGCTGATATATTTTCACCTGATGGAAATGCAAATACTCAAAAATGAGATTTATCATGTCGGCTGGTATTATCAAATTTCAGCAGTAATACTATTTTTAATAAAATAGCAAGGCCCGTATAAAAAAAGAGATCTGTATCCTTAGGCTGGCCCAAAAGGTGTGTGTCTGTTGTGCATCTTAGATGTGTTGTAGAGATAGAATTAAACCTTGTTAGTGGGTTTTAAATGCTTTGCTATGTAATTAGGATCCCTAAAGGTTAAAACAGGTTAAAAAGTTAATACAAGATTTCCGGTTGACTGAGAATTATGTAATAGCAAATTACAACCGTTATATTGTTCGTGTTTATTGATGCCGCTGGCACTGGCTACAATATGGCAAGTAATTAAAGTCCAGCCGTAATATCATTATCATAACATTTTAAATGTGGTATTATTCCCTGTTGAGCTCCAGCCTGCTGAGGAGAGACTGCAAACATTACACAGGTAGATTTTAAGTGTGCAGAAATCTAGAATTAATACAATTCAAACCCCAAACCTATTACAGACTTCTATTTCTGCTATCAAAATAACAAACACAGCTTTATTGAACTGCACCACTTTTTAAAACCAATCCTACCGTTGCATAGACGTCTACCATATTCACGGAGGATTGCCTGCCTCACATGACGGCTGAAACCATGGGCTCATGTAATGCCAAAGAGACTTTCATGAACACATGACCGAGCTGAAACAAAGGAGCCAGTAATTGCCCTTTTCCCAGAGTGCACCTGGTCGTAACGTTCTGGCAGGAATCCAGATGCTCTTAATGAAAGCTTTCATATAAAGTCAGTAAAAAATGCACCAAGCAATTCAGTTGGCTGTTGCTTTTGTAATATTTTTATATGACATTCAGACTTGAATTTATTTGCCAAGTTTAAACTTGGTGTACATTCTCTAGAGTTTAGATTCTTCCAAATTGTTGTTCACCTTTAGAGCCATTTGAGTTGGAATTCACTGTTCAAATGGTGCTCAACTAGCAACTGTAGCAGGGCACAGAAGTCTGAACATTGATTCGTTCTCTCTGATTTAAGAGCTGAAGGGTGGGTCACCAAAATAAATCCAAAGCTAAGCGGTTCACATGACAACAGTACGCACCACCTGTGTGCTTTTTACCCTTTCATACTTTCCATAAACAAAGATACAGTTCACACATGTGCACCATTTCACTTGTGTAATGCAGAATATAATGTATAAGCGATCAGAATCAGAATCCTTGTTCATCAAGTAATGTACAAGGAGTTACTCTTGGTGCAAACTGAAATATAATATAGGAGACAGACAACGCAGGAAGACGTATACAGTATAAACATACACATAGAATCTCCCAAGTGCTTTTAAAAGGTTTGCAGCGAAAGGCACATTTAGTTCAAATCAGGTGCTGAGATTATAAGATGCACTACTGCACTTTTACTTAAACAATGTGTGCACATTTGCTGAGGCAGCCAGTTATGAAGCCCAGCTACCTCTCCCATAATGTCAAAGGTAATTGGGCATAACCACATTAAACATCCATGCCAAGCCAAATTGTGATGTCATGAATAAATTGGCTTTTGTATATACTGTCATGTAAAGTGGTACCTGACACCCAAGGTGACCTGCAGTAAGGTGCATATCCCTGAAACAAAGAAGATGGTGCTAATCAGGTGGCTCTGCGTGAGCGCGTCGTGCTGCAGACACAGAGCCTGAGACAGGATCAACGGGATGGCAATGATCCCACCAAACGCAGTCAAACAATGCTGAAGAAAGACAAGCAGACACACAGACAGAAAGAGTGAGACAAATATTGTTATTTTATTCTGATATTGTTTGGAATATTCTTCAGTATCCTCAAAATCCGAAACAGGCTTTGTTAAATGTAATTATTTGTCATATAAAGCATTTTGAACTGGATTGAAATTGTGAGATTGTGAAAAACCTGTTACGAATGTGTCCTTCTCAGTAAAGTTTTGAACTGAAGTACTGAATGTTTTGCTAAAGCATGTTATGTTCTGTGCATGAAAAAAGCATGTTTTGTTGTACTCTTACAGTAATACAAAAGTCATTTAGAATTTAGTCCAAAGGTCCAAAATGTGATAAAATGGTTATGTTGCACACCGTAGCCCATATTGCACCATAGCCTTATTCTTGGCAAGCAGTTAGCACTCCCACATATTTATATTCATACATTCACTTAGATTATTCTATGTTCCTGATTATATTTCCTGATTATATTTTATTTCTTTATATACTGTATATATATTTATATTATTTAATTCTCATTTTATTTCCTGTTCCTCTTCAGTTGTAAGAGCATCATCAAAGCATTTCGCTGCTAGTTGTTGCCACAATGAATGTGAATATGACAAAACCTTGATATAAGTTGAATTGATTTGATCTAACCAGATCATTTTGTCTTATCTAATATCTTTAATTGCCTGCAGACTCACTGGACTTAGAGGACAAAGTGTGTCCTTACCTGAATTCCCAGAATGATGCACAGATACCATGGAGGTATATCTGTTACACAGTAAGCCAGTTTATTCCTGCTGTCCTCATCTGATAAGTCTGCAATTTGCTCATCTGGCAATCCACAGAAACGATTGATCGCCCCATCTACCTAGGGTGGGGAGAGAGAGAGAGAGAGAGAGAGAGAGAGAGAGAGAGAGAGAGAGAGAGAGAAAGAGAGAGAGAGATTTTGTCAGTCTTCTGCATTATTGATTTTGCTGAGGTTCTATACACTTTGTCTCAATTTATATCCATATGGTAACAAACCAGTGTCAAGTAGAGTTTTTTAACCAGGAGCCCCATTTGAACTCCAGTACCACGTGCATTAATCTAGTTACCGAGTAAGCAATTAACAGATTTTGACAAATATGTCCAACTTAACCCTCTGCAAAATAAAACTGTTCTTTTGGTATTTGCCCTTATTAAACTCCTGGTTAATATATAATTCTGGTAATTCTGAAGCAGCTACCAAAACCAAAATTAAATAGAATTATCAGCAGAGCACAGCTTTGGACTTGGTGTTCAGTCTGGTGAGTTTAATTTGGTTTAGTCAGACCTGAAGTGTCTCCCTTAGTCACCTACATGTTGTGGTTACTCGTGTCTGCGTTAGAAAACAGCAGTTGCACATTCACTGCTCTGATCGTCAGCTCGACTGGCACAACATCAGCAGAGACTGCAACATTCTTACCATACTGACTCTACAGCCTACGTTTCAGTATACTCTTTATACTGTTAGGCACCAAGCATTTGAGATTATGAGAAACTAAATGAAAACTGTGTCTCTTGGATTGTGTTTCTTCCTAGGAACATCAAGACACTGTTAGAAAAAGAAAAACATAGATTGGACATGCTTTTTAACTAATGGTAGTCAAACATTATACATGACGCAAGGATTATTTCATTTTAAGTAAATAAAATTATTAATTACATAGGTCTTCATGCAGTGTTATGCCTTTATCTGTACACCTGTTATGTAGACCTTTAATTAAACAGCACGGACCGAAATGCGAGTTTTAACCATATCCTCACAACATAGCCATATATATAACTTCATCCTCATAGCAAAGTTATAGTTATAGCTATATCCTCACAGCAAAATCATAGATATAAACACATCTTCACAGCAAAATCATAGAAGTAACTATGTCCTCACAGCAAGACCATAGCTTTAGCAGTATACTCACAGCAAAGTCATAGTTACCCATTCCAGTGCTCTCCTGTTCTGGGGCCATTAGAGTGTCCTCACAGTGGAGGTGTAGTACAAAATCCACCGAACAAACTCGTTTATGAGCTCAAACTAGAGTACGAGATGAGAGTGATAGACGGTGGTGAGGAGAAGAGAGAGCAGAGAGGCTCAAGGTGGTGTCGTTAAAGCTGATAGTAAATGAAACAGAGACCATTGACTGGTCATGTGAACTCAATCCGCAACAACTAATAAGCAGCTGACTACAGCCTCGTGCTAACAGACTAGAGGCCACACACACACACGCATGCACACAGACACACACACACACACACGCGCACGCGCACATGCACAGGGAATCGGTTAAAATATACTTAAAACGTGCATGAGAATAAAGAATCACTACTTGGGTAACATTTTTTTCTTTTTTCCCAAGCTCAAAAGTTTTTCAAGTGGGGGGACCAACTTTTTATCTTATCTTGAAAAGGCATGAACTTTTCTAGTTATTGTTACCATTCTGAACATACTTTCAAACATACTTTCTTGGTCTTTCTTCATTGCTTGAACCTTCCTATCGAGCCTAGTTAAAGCACATTCTTGTGTCTGTGTAATTATTATAAACACAGGTGAAATATCACATCACTGTCCCTTGCTTGCTCTTTCTCTCTCTCTCTCTCTATCTCTCTCTCTCACTCTACCTTTCTTTATATATTTATTTACAGCAAGAAACACACTAAGTATAGTTTAATTACATATAATGAAGATGTTGCTATAATGTCAGTGGTCTTTTTCACTGTATGCTGTTATTTAGAGTATAATATTTCTTATTATTCTTTCGTTTGTCTAATGTAGTGTTATTTACCTGCCTGTCTGTACTGCCTTCCTCATCATCCTCATCATCGTTCAGTAATAAACTTAAAGGGTTGTAACCTAGTTTATAAACATTCCATACAGGGTTATTCCTGTCTTTCCTGGGGTTATTCCAAGGGTCACAGCACTGTCGGAATTCAGAGCGAGAGAAAGTTTGCTGGAAATTGAAATCACATGAAGGCATTTTTGCACTCAGGACGTTGAGAGACAGTAAGTCAGATGACTGATAAGTCTGATTACTATTTGATCTGTGCCCTTCATGTGCCTCACAGCATTCATCTCTGAGCTGCTTCAGAGATCTTCGTGACTGAGCAAACACCCAGCACTAACTAAACGCGCATAAACATCAACACCCACCCACGTACGTTATGTTCAGGCAAACCGAGGCTAGATTGAGTGTGAAATGGAATTATTCTAAGTATTTTAGCATTCTAGTATAGATTAATGGCTTTTTGAATACCCAGTGGTATAAGTAATGATTATAGTCAGGCGAACAATTACAACACGTCAGCTCGGAGAGACGCTACGCGCTCATTTTGCTGTAGCCGAGCTAAAAAAAGATGAAGCGTGCTGATATGCCGGTGTACCAAGGATCTCCAGTAGATGGAAGCCAATTCCAACTCTCGTTGACTATGCGGGTATTAACAGTGTTTTGGAAATTTGTCACCGTTACTGCCTTCGTCTATTTCGTTGCTTGTTTCGTATTCCAAAATTTTACGGTAAATCGGTTAATTCAGGAAATATATAAATCTCGTCGCTTGATCTCGTCGCTATATTTTTATATATAGACACATATAGCCTATATGAGCCTCCTAAATAATTTTCCAGTCGAGATCGTTTTATTAATATGTGTATCTGGGTAAACATATACACTAACAGTTTTCCAGTACACATACTGATACAGTTTTATCTGCCACACCGTGTCCACCGACTCTGATGGGACGTGATGCGCTGAGATGCGGTGACGTCACGTTCCGGGGATGAAACAACTTCTGGCCACTTTGCACGACAGAAGCAGAATACATGGCGCCGGGTCTGCCTATGAGTTAGCAAAGTCATCCATCGCCAAATTATGAATCTGACACATAGGGCGCAATGATTCAGTTTTATCAGAAACATGATGACGACAGACTTAATGTAAATGTTGCCCGTTTTCTTTTAACCATCGCAGCTGTTGGGCGCGTCCTCTGATCTGCAGTGTCCAACCTAATCGTGTTATTCGTGCACTGCTTGCATTGAGAGGGGAGGGACCGGACTAGTGGGATACTGCCTCCGCAAATCTGTCGGTCCCGTTTGGACGGCGAGAAAGGTGATCGAGGTGGTGAGGCCGGAGTCGAGGTGATGGCAGCCGATGGAGGATGCCAGGAAAGATTGGAACAGTACCGAGCCGAGGTGGAAAGGCTTACCCGGGAACTCGGCGAAGCAAACAGGGAGAAGATTCGGGCGGCGGAATGCGGTCTGGTTGTCCTCGAGGAGAACCAGAATCTCAAGCAGCAGTACGCAGAGCTGGAATCCGAGCAGGAGACGCTGAAACAGGAGCTGGAACAACTGCAGGAGGTAAACAAAATCATAATAATATAATGACAAATACACTTTTTCTTTGACTCGCCAAGTTTGCCTCAGCACCGATTCTTATACGGATGTACTATGCTGCAGCGTTATTTTGGGTATGGTAAGATCAAAAGAATTTGCTCCAACACAAAAACGCCAAATTGGCTGAACTTGACTTGAGCATTGATAAAGACACAAAGACTGAGACGTGCCTCAACGGCAGGTGAAAAACCTCAGCACAGCAGCCTGAAAGAGGTATTGACTAGTTAGCGTAAAGCACTGGGTTTTCACAGGCTCAGGGTACATTAGCTCATCTAATGTACGTGTTGTTAAGCATCACGAGCAGTCTGGCTTCCCTGGATACTCTCCAGACAGCGAACCATGTGTGCTGTTGGGTCTTTGCAGTGATCTCACAAAGCCCCACTTTCTACAATGCTTAACTAACGTTACTTTGATCATAAGAGCCAGATTCACCATGTGCAGTTATGTCAGAGATTGAAGGGTAGTTAGCTGGGATGCAAGAGATGCTTCATTAGCTTGGTGTTCTCCTCTTTCAAACACCATTTGTCCCTTCACCATCTCCCCATACAACGTCAATATCTCGTGTTGTAATGGCCATATTGATGTCACTGTTCATGAGCCTCAGCAGTCATATTAAAAAATCTGGGAATCTTAGAAAATACCGGAAACACTTCTGATTTGATTGAGAAACACTTCAAATGGCTTTCTGAGTGCTTTGGGCTTCCTGTCACCCTCAGTGCCCTGATGGTCTCATTGGTCAGTATAGGAAGAGCGTTGAGAAGCCTTACGACTTCATCCTTATGCTACTGTGTTGAGGCCTCGTTGAAGCTGCTGAAAACCACCATGACATCTGAAAATTGAAATTTGTTGTGGCCTTGGAAAGAACTGCTGCTTGGCAGAATTGAAACCAAATAATTATGCTTTTGTAATTAAGGCCCATCCTCCCTGTGTTATGTTGTTTTCTTGTGTGTTTGGAATAGAACAGTGGAGTGGGAGAATATAATACGTGTATGTCCATGCTTATATTATCTGTACCCGTATAGATACAGACATGGAAGAATGGAAGGGGTTTTCTTTCATTGGCTTTGAGCTTTGGGTCTCTGCTCCTCTAATTGGACTCTTTATACAGAGATTCTCCCAAGATTAGGAGAACTTCCCTGAAGACATGAGTTGGGATAAGTGTTGACCTCACACTGTGGTACAGCATCCCTGACCACACTGTCTAAGCGCTGCAGTGGGTGGGTCAGATGTTGCTCTGTCACACGGTCCAGTCGTTTGTTTTGCGAGTCTTTGTTACCAGCAGCATTTACAGATCACTCATCTGCTTCTTTATGGATCTAATATAATTCTGATCGGTGTGTGTGGAGTGAGCTGTACATAGCAACGCTGATCTACAACACTGGATGACTGTGTGTCTCGGAAACAGCCACCATCCATCTGCCTAACCCTGGTCTCCCTGTTCAAAGAGACGAGTCGTTGGTCTTGTCAATACTTGATAATCCCATGACGGACGGTGTAAGAGGTGAATCATCTCCACCCCCGTTCCCCTCTCTCTCTCTCACACACACACACACACACAGGCTCTCAATGAATATTAAAGAGCCGGCGGAAGACCACACTGTACCTGACATGCCTTTGAACTTGCAAATGAACATGGAATGTGTGTCCTTTCGTGTGAACGGGAAGATGTACTCAGCTATGTTTCAGCTGTGCTGCAGTCATTCAATAAGTACAACATTTTTAGTCACATTATTATATAGATATCCCGTTGAATGAAATGGTAGGTGAGGGAGCTGCAGAGACCTAGAAAACAAGTGAACCATAAAACTTGCAGCCGACAAGCGAGCTTGTCACAGCTGTATCAGGACAGAGGCAATGACATTTCATCCTTAATAGGAAACATTTTCCATTTTTGTCATTTGAACTCTATGGTGACTAAGCCATACTAAACCATGCCCTTTAGGACATGGGTAAAACAGACCCTACATGCTTTGTTGGTGTTTCCCTTTTGTGTGTGTCTGTGTGTGTGCATGTGTGTGTGTGTTAACAGCTGTACAGTAGACCATGGTTTTGTCTATTTAATCATAAATTTTCAAAGTATGTACCTCTCTCAGTGATAAAATCACCAATAAGTGATTTTTCTTCAATTCTTCTATGAAACAGCCACTATGCTGCCATCTTTTGACTGGGATATTGCAGAGATTCTGTGCTAAATCTATTCTAAACATGGCTGCCTCTGTGTGAGGTGACCCACTCTATGGAGCATGAACTGGATCATGGTCTTGAGGAACTGAAGTGATATGGTGGGAGGGTGGGTGTGGGTGGGGGGGTCTACACACCTCTGGCTGGTCTCCACACCCTGTCATCAGCCTGTGAGGCTTCCAGTGAAACAGGCAGCATATTATCGATTCCTCTGTCATGCTGAATGATTTTTCAGCTGGAGGACACATGATTTAGGTGTTTACTCAATGTGATGAGTTATGACTCCTTTGTGAATTCATGGAGAAGGTCAAAGAGACTCAAGGAGAGAAAGAAAAGAGAGAGAATAATACTGAGAGAGACATTCAAAGGTTAATTTATGTATAAGGTATAGAGAAGCTGCATGTATCCAACCAGTATGCTATGATGACATTTATTCTGTAAGACCTGCCTACTTTTGTCTGTGGATGGGTGTTGGTTATAACACATTTAAAAAAAAAAACTTCTGAAAAGCAAGGAGTTGCTTGCTTTAGCAACAACCATAGTATACCATTGGTAGAAAAAATAAGTAAGATATTAGCATACTTCCTGCTACCTGTTACTTTAAATTTTACAGTGTGACATCATTGTTGTTTACAGACTGTCTATAAACATTAAATGTGCCTTTGGTTAGTGCTCTAGATGTTCTGATGATACAGAAAATACAGAAATATTATGATGCAGTTTCTTGTGAAGGCATGTCTCCAGCTAAGCACTCTCTCCTGGAGGCATGAGTATTGATTGCTGGTTTACTGTTTAGGGTGCAGATACAGAGGCAGCACAAAGAGAAGCTTCTGCTCTTTCAGTTATAGCACACTAACACCACACTGCACACTGCTGTGATTATCATAGCACACTAACACCACACTGCACACTGCTGTGATTATCATAGCACACTAACACCACACTGCACACTGCTGTGATTATCATAGCACACTAACACCACACTGCACACTGCTGTGATTATCATAGCACACTAACACCACACTGCACACTGCTGTTATGATTATTACACAGAGTACTAACACTTTGATCCCACCATTTATCATCAATTAACTGTAATGTGGGACAGCCACATATTCTAAACATAAATATATCACATAAATCCATCCATCCATCCATCCATTGTCATCCAGTTTTCCGGGTTGCGGGAACAGTAGCCTAAGCAAGGAGGCCCAGGTTTCCCTTTACCCAGCCACCTCTTCTAGCTCTTCTGGGGGGATGCTAAGGCGTTTCTAGGACAGCCGAGAGATATAAACATACATGACGTTTATTATTTTATTTCTTAAATATTATAGACCATCACTAATCATATATCTGGCCCATCAGACCTATTTAGTTAAGGCCAGATTGCCTTGCGTGCTCCATAATGCCTAACAGGACTGTGGTGCAGGGTCCCTCTCCTCCACAGGCCCCTCTGCCTGGCCTGTCTACCTCACAGACGCTGCTCACTGCCCTGGTCTGGTGTAGTTCTGGCTTATTCTATATTTACCACCAGGCTTGCTGAGTGTGACAGAAAGAAAAAGGAGAAAACTATCGTAGCTGTATCTGTACAGCTGAGCTATGAACATGACTTTTACCGTTTATCTCAGGTGCTATACTGCATTGGTCAGCGCATGTTGTCAATTCAAAATACATATGAGCAAACAAGAAACATTTTTGCACAACAGTGGCCATTCTCACTGTGTGCCCATCAGTAATCAGCAATCGTAACCGTAGACGCAGTGATCATTCGAAAACATAAGAAAATAGCATGAAAGTGTGTGATCAAGCAAACCAAAACACAGTGGCTATGGCTCCTAATTACCTAACAAAACAAATTGGGCCCAAATTGCAGTTGCTTAACCACTGTCTGCAAATCTAACCAATCAACAGACACACTTGTGGTGTCTGAAGGAAGACGGTATACTGGGGTTCTGCCAGTGCTCCAATCCTTCACTGGTTAGTTCACTGGTTGGACTGAATTAGGGCTCATACACGCATGTCTGTTGAACGTCTACCTCCATATTCCCCATTCCTCATACTGATGTTTCCTGCCTGGAGATGGAAAGTACGCGCTAACCGTGTGTATGACCAAATGCCACGTTTAGACTGAGACAAGTCAGGCGTTCACAGCATCAGACTGACAGGGATCAGGCAGGTCCTGCCTGCCTCTTTGCTATGTTGATGAACGAATGTGACTCAATATCAGGGACAGAGTAAATCATAGAGAGTAAAGGAAATGCCAAATGTTGTATTTTACTGTTATCAAATTACAGTGTTTTGTGCTTGCGTATGCACCAGTATTACAGTAGTATATTGCATAAAGCCCAATGCAGTTATTCTACTTAAACTGAAGATGTGTTTCTCATTCTTGCTTTTTTACTTTGCTGGACCCTTTGTGTGTACCGATGATTTTACTGTAATTGTATTGCGCCATGGTGAGCCAGGCATCCTTTAGCCCAACCGTAGTAGAAACAACCTTAACACTTGAAGCACCTGAGCACATGCTGTGATCTGCATCTGTGGTGTAGTGTAGTGTAGCCTGTGAACGGGATGCTTGTGTGTGCAGATGCGGTGCGTTAATGTTTGCAGGAGTTTTTATTTTGCATCGTGTATTTATTGTTTTGGTCGAAGTCGAGGGTTTTACAGAGAGGAGGAGTTTTGGAGGCTGTGTTGGTGTTTCACAGGCTGTGTTGGCTGATGGGAAAATGTGGTTGCTGTTTTGAGTGGTTAAGTGCGTGAGAAAGCTGCAACCCTGGTGTTCTCCGATGGGCTCATTCTCATAGCTCCAGTTAAGACTCCACACTGGTGGTGGTGGTAGATTGTTTATGTATTTTTGCTCTTGATCAAAGACCTTAACTGAGCTATAGGCATGAGTGTCACTAGACACGTTTTCTATGGGGCCTCAGTAAAATATTTCCATGATCCACTATAATTGTGGGTTCAAAGGAAATACCAAATTGTTTATATTTTAATGTAGGTTATTGAGAAGAACTACATGACACCAATATTATCACCCTGCATATTCACTATATATACTACATATCCCATAATGACCAAGCATCTTTCAAAACACTCAATCACAGACAATATAAAGCTAACACTAGAAACTGACTTGTGCTAGAATTTAAAAGCAATCAGCCATGAAGTAATGATAATGCATTTATTTTAAGAGTAGCCACTTATAACCCTTACATCTATCGAAATCGTACATTAGACCACTAAGGCATTAGCTACTAAAGGTAAAGCATTAGCTAGTTAGCAAACAAATTGTTTATGTTAACAAAAAGGGGCACTGCTCACTAGATAACAGTGTGGTATTTGCAAGCTTGTGCTATCTGGATTATTTTTTATGTCTGAAAGGAATTATTTCACATGTGCATGTATGACAATATTATTAAAGTAGCATTTACAGAAATGCAGAGAGAGAGTGTGAGAGTGGGAGAGAGTGAGTGAGTGATTGAGAGAGAGAGTGAGTGAGAGAGAGTGAGTGAGAGAGAGAGAGAGTGAGAGAGAGCTTATTGTTGCGTCAGCGTAAGGAGAGAGGAGTGGAGCGACACCACGGCTCCAGTGAATGCTTTATTAGCAAGAACAGAACAAACAATGTGAAACAATGAAGGACTAGCAGGGGTATATGGGGGAGGATTAACTAAGAGCACATACACTACTCACTGTGTCTACAAAAAGGGGAAAGTATCAGCATTTCACCACACTGCACCATTTACCTAACTAACAAAATGTAACATAAATGAATAATAAACCTGCAAAGAGGTGCATGGCATTATGGGAGTCCAGGTGTGCATGTCTCACAGCCCATAGTCCATGGTGACACCACAGTATGCCCCATTTTGCCCTGTGACTGACTGGAACCGTAGCCGCCCGTCCGAGTTGTTGTGCCTCATGTTGAGCTTGTTCCCATGCTCACTGAAGCCACTCTGGTCCTGGCATAAATCTGTGAGCAGATGTAATCTGTGAGCACAATAGTCAAACAAGAAAGGCGATCTCCATCATTATCTTACACACAGGCTGGATTGTAAACAAAGCTATTATTTGGGTAATCTTCTGTAGGGTGAATAAGGTAATTTAGGTATTGTTCAGTAATACATTAGGATTATATCACAATTGTTTTGTCTTTTTTTCAGACCCCTCCACACATAAACACACACACCACCCAGCATTGCACAAGGCCTAATCTGGGCTGAATAAAGGGGGAAGAGCTTTCGTCCACTGTGCTCCTAATTCTCAGACATTCAGACAGATTTCCCCTAAGATTTTTCTTCTTTAGGCAATTTATCATCTTAAGCTTTGCGAATTGCTGCTTGTCTGGAACTACAGTACTGTCATTCTTATTGCTGTCGACAGTAAAGCCTGGTGTGAGGTCTACACACGTCATCACACACGTCAAGAGATCAATCTTTTGGTTTAGACTGATTTAAACAAAAAACCATGCAGGGTGAATGTCATTGATATAACCACGCTGAATGGCATCACATGGAAGACATTATGGCTCTTTAATGACTGAGTCTCTTTTGTTCATAGTGTATCACCTGTTGCTTGACATTGTGTTGCCTGTACCCTTTGTTAATGAGGGGTGGTGTGTGCTGTGTTGTGTAAGAGCTTTTAAAGCTTTGGCTGCTTTCCCTTGTTCACACAGAATAAGCAGTATGAGCTGCCTGCTCGGTCCTGCAGTGAACTCTCCTGAGAACCGGAATCCACTGCACCTCTCCGCTCTCCTTCCCACACATCACGGCTCACAACAGGTCCTGCGCAAAAAATACCCCCCCAAAAAAGACAATAGCAGGGCTCCAGATGAAGCTCGTGGGTAGTGCAGTGTCTGCATACAGTCAGAAATAGCGGTGGGCTGAGGAGCAGGCTGGATGCTCCACGCATCACAGCCTGCTGGTGAGGGAGGTGCTTCATAGAGCACCAGCACAAACGATGCTGTCACACGGGGAACCTGATTGGCACATGCTTCTGATAACAGTTCATTATATTCCAAAATTTTGCCAATAATTGCATAACAGAAATGCAGGTAACATAGTGGTGGGGTTTATAACTCTTTTGCTTTTTTATCTACTTATTTGATGTCTCCCAGGTCTCACATTGCTTAAGTGAAAACCTATTAAACACCCCATGCAATCTAAATGTTTTCCTCCTTATAGTTCTCAATTATTTTTCATATCAAGCATTCTACTGACACATATATATTTGTGTGTCTGTGAGAGAGAGAGGGAGAGAGACAGAGAGAGAGAGATGGAGACAGAGAGAGAAAGAGAGAGAGAGAGAGTGACTGTATATTGCATATTATTCTTCCCTTTCTGTTCTTCACTTTGTTTTCTTATGTGACTTACTGTATTTGCACAGAGATTGGTGTGGCCCTTAGTGCAGGCCCTTAGTCCAAGACCTTAGTCCAAGACCTTAGTCCAGGCCCTTAGTCCAAGACTTTAGTCCAAGACCTTAGTCCAGGCCCTTAGTCCTAGACCTTAGTCCAGGCCCTTAGTCCAAGACTTTAGTCCACGACCTTAGTCCAAGCCCTTAGTCCTAGACCTTAGTCCTAGACCTTAGTCCAAGACCTTAGTCCAGGCCCTTAGTCCTAGACCTTAGTCCATTTGTCTAGGCCCATAATCCAAGCCCTTAGTCCAGACCCTTAGTCCAGGCCCTTAATCCAAGCCTTTAGTCCAGGCCCTTAGTTCAGGCCCTTAATCCAAGCCTTTAGTCCAGGCCCTTAGTTCAGGCCCTTAGTCCAGGCCCTTAGTGCAGGCGTCTGTACGTTTACTCAGGCTGAAGACACAACCCAGTTCCCAGCACTGTGACTGAGCTGCTGGGGGTGGAGAGAGACTGTTAAGTGTGTTGCATGCAGCAGGCTTTATGATGCCTTGTGGTGTCCGGTTTCCATGTGATGCTTCCGTGAAAGATGTCAGTTAAGGAGTAAAAGGTGCTGAGGATTCTGGGAAATCTCCAAAACCTGCTGCTGTTTCAGGAGTTTAGAAAACTGAATTTCTTAAAGAAGACGTGTAAAATAGAGGAATTTTTATGAATAGCTTTTGAATTCAACACAAGCCTAATGCACATCAGGCTACCTGAGAGGAAACATTTATTAAGTAAACTCTATCGTCTCTGTATTTGCTAAGACAGCTTTTAAAAATGTGCTTGTTTTTTTGTTTATACTTTTGTTTGTTTTTGCCCACATATGCTGTGCTACTAAAACCAGCAGAGTGTGAGCGACTCTGGGTTGAGCATTTTGCACTTTATGCAGATGCTTTAAATATGAGTAAGAATGAGTTTGGCTCATCATGGACTGGGCCGTGTTGTCAAGAGAAATCAATTTGCACATCTCTCTATCTCTCTCTCTCTCTCTCTCTCTCTCTCTCTCTCTCTCTCTATCTCTCTCTCTCTCTCTATCTCTATCTCAGTCTCTTACCTTTACAACATGAAGGATAAAAGAACTCTACTATATTTAATAAAAAATAACATAAAGAGAAATGTAATTAGCTTGAAAGTATCCTTGGAGTCAAGGCAAAAAAGTAAAGAAACAAATATAAAGAAAAAATAAAAAGATAAAAAAAATATTTCTTACAAACAGGCCAATAGAGTCGCGTGCGTGTGCATGCGTTTGTGTGCCGTGTGTGTGTGTGTGTGTGTGTGTGTGTGTTTCTTGTTTGGGGTTGAGCTACTCACTGTGCCTCATGTTGCAGCCAAATATCAGCTGAAGAGCTGCTGAGAGCTCTTCAGTGATCGTTCCTCTGCTGAGAGATGCTCTGTTCTCTGGACGTGTCGCCCGGGCTGTACGGCCAACAGAGCAGCAGGAAGTCCTTTCTGCTTCTGTTTCCCTGTGCGTCACAGTCAACATGGTGGAGATTAGTTATATTTCTTGGGTATTGGTGTCTAAATATGTGATTTTTATCGTGCTCTGCATTAACATCATGTAGGCATGTGCTGTCAGATCCCACACATTGGCGACACTTCCCTGGACCTGGAAGCCATCAATTTAATCACAGAGACAAAATGTCTTCGTTAACAATAAAATGATTTATTTGGAGACATGTTGATTATATATAGGAACATGTTTTCAGGAGTGTTTATAATTCTTCAGATCAAAGGGAATGTATATGATGGTATATGATATAGAAAGGGAATACAAATAGATTCAAAATGAGATAAACCTGTATAAGTGAAAGATAATACTAGCACAAGGGCAAAGTAAACAGATGCAGACGTCTTCCAGAGAAACAGGAGGATGTTTCGGAGAGAGGTCCTTAATTTGCTGTGGAGCACTTTGCTTGCACAGCTGATGAAGGACCTCAATTTGAAACATCCCATTTCGCTGTAAACCTCGCCACACCCGTGACGTAAGCTGATCAGACTCAGTGTCCTCTACATCTGTTACTACAGTACACTGCGATTACTCGACTGGACTCATTAATCTCAGTTCTACACGTTAGAACTTGGGTCAAATGGATCCAGGACTTCTATTCTTGGCTCCAAGTTTTTATCTTCTAGACTGAACCCCTCCCCGTCCGCCAGGATACTCAGCTGCATTAGCCGGCAGTCCAGCAGGACTGTCACCTTGTATGTGGAACCCCCTCTATGTCTAACAGTGACCCAGCAGTGGTATTGCTCTCTGGCCAGCCAGCCCAGTAGGTTCTTTCCTGTAGGGCCTGGGTGTCCATGGGGGGCAGCTTGCCTGTGAGTCTCCCCCGTCATCTCCCATGGCTACCCACAGCTTTTCTCCGGGCTGGTGCCGCGGTGTTTCTCCTCCCCGAAGGTCGGCCATCTGCTTGTAGGTGGCCATGGCCAAGCGCAGGCCCTCCAGGCGGGTTTCCCCCACGTCTGGACAGTTGTCTGAACTGAGGCCAGGGGTTTCTGGGAGGACAGGGGTGGTCTGGGTGCAGCTGCGGGGGGATCTAGGAGGCCCAGGGAGGTGTGTCGACATGTCCGCACAGCACGGAGGGACAGAGCCGGTTAGATGGGCGGGCTCGGTCCAGCTCCCAGTGGACCTCTCGCACGACACACGAGGCGGGCAGGACCGGCGTTGGACCGGCACTGGGAGGCTGTTTTTGCCTCTGCGCTGTAGTGCCAGTAGAGGGTGTCTGCCTTTACTGTCTTCAAGCCTGATCTGTAGGTGACCTGGAACACAAGGCTGGAGAGGCACTAGAAGCAGGAGACAGCAGCGCCCATCGCTGCACAGGACAGCTAGCGATGCGCATGATGCAGGAGAGAACCTCTGGGCTTAGATAAGGAACACAAACAAGAGACAGGTCAGGTGCAGTGTGTGTGTGTGTGTGTGTGTGTGTGTGTGTGTGTGTGTGTGTTGGAGTGTCCTTCCTTCTTGGCACCAAGCACATCAGTAATGTGATGACTTCCTCTTTATTTGGAGAGATGACATCATATACATTTATCGTCCACTTGTGTCCTGCTGCCATGAACACACTACGATGTATGAGACCAAACCCTAACAGCCGCAGTCTGCTGTGTTTCTCTCACACACACACACACACACACACCAGGTCTACTCTGTTCTTCACTATTCTTACCTTCTGGTAAAATCTGTTTCAGAAAATCTAATTTTAATTTGCTCCAGCCACATTACCACTGGCTTTGTGGCAGTTGTTCTACTTGGGACTTTAAACCTTACTGTACATCTGAGAGCTGACGGATGTTTCTGTCACTTTTACAGTTAGAAACAGATGAGGTCACTCAGTGAGGTCATGCCTGTTTGAGGTGCCATTAGTGTGCTGAGCTCATTATAAGGTATTTCTCTCAACACAAATGTTGGCAGATGGGAATACACCCTTAGCAGGCCGACAGTTCAATACAACAAACGTGTACAAAATATGTGACCCTGTGATTTATCGCAATAAACTTCACCTCGACCCTTTAGGTCAGTTCTTGGGACTTGACTCACTCATGGTTCGGGTACCGAGTGAAAAACCCTAGTGGAACCCTAGTGAAACCATAGTGGAGCCCTAGTGAAACCCTAGTGAAACCATAGTGGAGCTCTAGTGAAACCATAGTGGAACCCTTTTGAAACCCTAGTGAAACCATAGTGAAACCCTAGTGAAATCATAGTGGAACCCTAGTGAAACCTGTGCCGATCACCCCCCCATCTCCATCCTGCCAACGTCCGTTTGACAACCCTCCTCACAGTGAGCATGGACTGTCCATCCACTGACCAACACACACACTGCTACATTCACAGACGTGGCAGCGAGTATTATTGGCTCAGGCGGAGATGGGGGGTGGAGTCTTGTCCTTGTGACAGACAGCTCGAGTGCCTCAGGCAGTAATGTTAATAGGCTTTTTAGTTAATGAAACCACGTGAGACACTGGTGGGTTTTTTTCGGTCTACTGGTGCCCGTGTGGGCAGACTGGCTGTGAAGCTTCGTTTCTTTGTTTTGTTTGGCCAAGCTGATAGTATCATTATGAGGAATTAAATCTGCAGTTCTATTGTTCTGGTACTTTCTATAAGTCAGTGCCTTACATGCACGAATTCACTTTTGCTCTGTCTTAGAAGTTGTTACTGTTGTTTTGTGACATAATGATATATATATATATATAAACTAAATTATCCTGGTAAATAAGTAAGAGTACAGGCAGGCATGGCCACTGTTTTAGCCCTGTTCTGGCTGTAACAGAAGCAGGGGTAGAACACTGTGGGTGTTGTGTGCAGTGTGAGGGGCCGTGTGCATCACATGGTGACCCCCTGCACAGAATAACAGGAAGCATATGGGGAGGGTGGACAAGACACGGCGCCATGGAGCCATCTGCTGCTCACGGTCCGTGTGTGACGGCCTGTCCCCCATCCCACCCTCAGCATTTATAACCTCTATGGTCTCTCATATTCTTGCATTACGTCTGTATGTGAAAGGTGCTACATGGATAAACTTGCTTTGCTTCATTCACTCGTTCACTTTGACCCCCTTTTATCTCTCTCTCTCTCTCTCTCTCTCTCTCTCTCTCTCTCTCTCTGTCTTTGTGTCGTTTTGTGTCTGTCTTTCTGTATCTGTCACTTTCTCTCTGCCCCGTCTTTCTTTTTCTCTTTCTTTCTGTCTCTGTCAATTTTTCTTTCTTTCTTTCTTTCTCTCTCTCTCTCTCTCTCTCTCTCTCTCTCTCTCTCTCTGTGACTACCAGTTTGTCGTAGGGCCTCACAGTCCAGCTGGTAGGTGCAGTGTTGACCGCTCCTCACAATAAAAGCTCATTCATGCTGGAATTGAATTCATCAAACCTTTTGTGTCCATTTGCCTTTCACCACAAGCGTTCCATCCCTGGGGTCTGAAAATCAAACAGCAAAATAAAGAAAAGGCAACGCTGAAAGTGTTAATTGGTTTCTGTGTGTGTGTGTGTGTGTGTGAGAGAGAGAGAAAGTGATTAAGTATTGATCAGAAGCCTTATTATTTATCTACTTCATTAAGGATAATTAAAATAAGGACATTTGGTGGTTGTTTATTATTTACTAAAAAAAAGACTCCATGTTCAGAGCTGTTCAGAGTCCATCAGTTGTTCCAGCAGCCTCTGGAGAATCAAATTACACCCATTATTTCCGAATGCAGTGAAAGACGATTTTCTAGTTTGAAGAAGCATGAAAAAAGCCTCTGAATTCTCATTTAATAGCTTTGCTACACGTTCATTTCAATAACGCAGCGTACGGAGATTCTCCTCTTACACTAAACAACAACCACTGTTTAGCAGCAGAGCATGTTTGAGGATGATAAATGACTCTGTGTGGCCGCTGCTAGACTCCAGGTTTACACCCCGCAGACACACAAATACTCACCTAATGACTGTTGATCATAAAAAAAAGCCTGCAGAGAGCAGGCAGCTCAGCAGAGGCGCAGTCATCCCCATAGGGTTAGCACACCTGTGCAATAAATCACCATTTACCTGGTGAATAGAGCAGTGCTCGGGAGGGACAGATGCCGTCCCCCTGTGACACTGCACCTGCATACTCACTGTCTGGGCTCACAAAGGCAACCGTGTGATGTGTGACGTCCCCCTGCGTCTCAGGTCCATTTACCAGGCTTAGAAGCTGCTTACTTAGAACAGGAATTTGTCTTTCCATTCTTCCAAGCACTTTCCAATGACGGGCACGCGGCTCTCTCAAAAATGCATGAAATATTCACGCCTAATAGCTGTGGAAATCCGATGCGGCGTGAGTTTGCATCATGTGACTCGCTGTCTGCATCTCTGTCAGCAGCTTTTCCCCCCCCGCGGGGCCATATTCGGCACAGACACTCTGCCCTTGCATTGATTTCTGCTCTTCATAACATACATTTGCCCCCTTTTCCCCCCCGGTATTCTATCGATCTCCCCGTGCTGGGTGCCTCTTCGGGTACTTAGCTCGGTCATCTGCAGCGTGTAATGGCTCCGTGTTTCACAGCGCGCCGTAGAGATGCTTGGCACTGTGCACACACCAACAACATGTGCGGTGTGTGCAGCGCACTGAGCATTCCACGCTGTTACTCACAAACACCGTCCAGCTCTCATGGCCCCAGAAACCAAGTCAGCCTCTAAAAGCCGTCTGCTGTGTCCGCATCAGCATAGCCCTTCAGCTGAGCACATCACCTTTCCTCCCATGTCCACAGATCCCCGCAGATCTCTAGCTAGTGATGGGGTGTAATTTAAATATAACTGGTGTCCTGCCTGCCGTGGTGGTGAAGGACACTGTAGTCACGGCACGCTGTGTTCATTGATCGCAGCCGGGAGCTGAAATATCATCTTTTACCTCCACAGGACTTCAGTGCTAGCGAACCACAGTGATTGTTTCCAGCAGACTTCTATCAGCTACTCTTAATTAATTTCGGAAGCGCGTGTATTGCGTCTTTCAGACCTGTTGATAGGGAACCCGCGATCGCTGTGATGTCCGTTTGATCTGTGCGTTTGTGTCTGTTTGATGTCTGTTCCTGAATGGTCGGTGTCGCTCTGCCTCTCCGCAGGCGTTTGGCCAGGCGTACTCTAACCAGCGCAAGGTAGCGGCGGACGGTGAGACCAACGAGGAGACGCTGCTGCAGGAGTACGCGTCCAGAGAGGCCTACTACAAGGGCCTCCTGCTCGAGCTGCAGGCCGAGATCCAACTCAGCCGCTCCGTCTCCTCCAACGCGCAGGCCGAGAGCGAGAGGCTCAACTCACTGCTCCTGGAGCTCAAAGAGGTGAGAACAGTACCCGCACAGCCGTAACACCCTCAACAGCACGACTGTACAGTAACACCCACAACAGCACAGCCATACAGTATCACCCACAACAGCACAACTGTACAGTAACACCCACAACAGCAGGACTGTACAGTAACACCCACAACAGTAACACCCACAACAGCACGACTGTACAGTAACACCCACAACAGCACAGCCATACAGTATCACCCACAACAGCACAACTGTACAGTAACACCCACAACAGCAGGACTGTACAGTAACACCCACAACAGTACGACTGTACAGTATCACCCACAACAGCACGACTGTACAGTAACACCCACAACAGCACAGCCATACAGCACAACAGCACAGCCATACAGTATCACCCACAACAGCACAGCCATACAGTAACACCCACAACAGCAGGACTGTACAGTAACACCCACAACAGTACGACTGTACAGTATCACCCACAACAGCACAGCCATACAGTATCACCCACAACAGCACGACTGTACAGTAACACCCACAACAGCACGACTGTACAGTAACACCCACAACAGCAGGACTGTACGGTAACACTCACAATAGGTTGGTTGGGATGTTTCTACATCCACTAGAGGAGATGGAGGCTGGATGGATATGGACATATATTTTCCAGAACATGCTTTTGTCACGATGCTTTCAGACGGTCTACTGCAGGGCTGACATCATCTCTTCAGTTACATGCAAATACAAAGATGCAGTTAGATCTGTAACGGTGAACAACGCATGGTCATGTGATCAGCCTGAACCCTCTGCAGGGTTGTCTGTAGCAGCTGAACTAACACTGCATCAGCTCCTCAGAGCACCAGAAAACTCGTGTGACCTGGGGCTCCATGTTCTGCACCAGCAGGAAGCTAACACACAAAAAAGAATGGTCTTCAACCTAGATTAAAATTTGGTAGTGTGTCTCAGTCCTGAATTAAAGATGGAAGATTGTTTCATAACTGAGAGGCTGCTTAGCAGAAAACGTTTACCTCGGCTGTAATCTCATTTATTCTAGTAACTTAGACAGACCGTGGATTTTGAGAAGACAGTAGGCGAGTTATTGCTGGGTTATCATATGCAGACTTTCAGGACATTACACCTGTTATTTTAAAGTGCACAACTGTAATGAAAAGAAAAGGTCTGATCAAGAGGGGATCCAATTGCAAGAGGTTTTCATTCAGTTTCGATGAGCAGGTTACTGGCGTGTCAAAGGTGAACGATGGAATCCTGAATTTAAACCCGCAGGATTCAAGCGATGTCTCCTTCTGGTAGTAGGGTCCGGTCCAGGTCAGCAACAGCTAGGCAGACTGGTAGTAGGGTCCGGTCCAGGTCAGCAACAGGTAGGCAGACTGGTAGTAGGGTGCGGTCCAGGTCAGCAACAGCTAGGCAGACTGGTAGTGGTAACCAGAAGCTAGACAGAAGATGAAAGCATAAGTGGACACACAAAGAAACGCTCAGTAAGCCACGTGTAGACAGCAGTACTTTGTGATGAGGAGCTGAAGAAGAGCTGTATAAAAAGAGACCGGTAAGGGCAGTAGAACAGGGAAGAGGTGTGGCTAGTTAATACTTGGGAGAACGTTCTCGGATTCGTCTCCCTACAGTGTGAGACTGGGTGGGGGAGAGACAGTGTGAGAGTCAGCTGTGAGCACTGGATTTGTGACAAGAATCGAAAGGACAGGACTAATGTTATCAAACTTTTGAGCTCTTGTAAGGACTCTGGCTACTCCATTATGTTCATGTTGGAGTTTATTTAATGACTTTTTAGAGCATCCAATTAGAAGACCATTATAATAATTCAGTCTTGAATTATTCAGTCAGTCAAAACATGGTCCAATTTGTCTGCATCTGTTGAGGAAAGTGTATGTCTCAGTTAAGCAATATTACATAAATAAAAAACACAGAGAATAAAGTGTCATTAATTACAACTATGTTTTTTATGCTGTAGTTTTGGGTGTTACTGAAAAGCCATCGGGATGTATTGGAATGGTAGATTGGTAATATTCTAATCCATAATCATTTTTATTCTTTCTTTGGCATGATGTTATAGGTGAGGCAGTTACTTTCAGGGCTACATGAGGGTCATTCATGGTGTACACATGTATGTTTGTGTGTTTGGATTAGTGTGTGTGTGTGTGTGTGTGTGTGTGTGTGTGTTTTTGTGTGTGTGTGTGTGTGAGAGAGAGAGAGTCAGCAGTCGTCAGACACACTGCAAAGTTGGAGAATGATGATATCCTGATGCCAGGGCCCATTGTAGAAGGCAAATCCACTGTTAAGCTGCAGAGGAATGACCTGAGGTCGGCATAAAGACCCACAGCATACACACACACACACACACACACACACACACACACACACACACACACACACACACATACACACGCCAGAGATCTCAGATGGTTAGTGCTCTTCATACATCCCAAGCCGTTATGAAGTGTTATCACTAGACGGCTAGATATATCACTAGATGGCTATATAAGTATAATGTGACTCTAATGTTTAGCGTTAATATGGAAAGAGCATTTTGCTTTCAGTTCATCTTACTTCCATACTGATATACCAGTGTTAATATAATTATATTTATTATGAGGATATAATAATATTTTATTTTTTACAACGGGTTTTAAGCAATGAAATGTTACTACTCGCCCATTAAAATATCATTACCTCAGACAACTCAAATGCATAATTCAGTGATGCAGTGGCCTTGATCTGTTTGTTTGTTTGGGTAATTTGGACGCCCCGCAGGATCTCAGTGCTTGTAAATGTTCCATCACTGTCTGCCAACTAGACCAACTATCACTCAGCTGTTCATGAAAAATCAGGAAGTAATTGAATGCCCTGCAGTGATAAAGACCATTTCTATGCATGAATAAATCTTCTTAAGTTTGTTACTTATTTGTCTAGTTTGTCAGACCACAATATATTGTATGTACACACTCATCTGGGCAATAAGCCAGTGTCCACTGCTAACTCATTTGACGTGTAGAGTATAAACAGAATACATGAAAAAATACTTTGCAGGTACATGTAATCTCACCCAGATTAACTACTTTTCCAAATTTGCAGTCATTTGTATATTAAGCCTCTTCAATATAAGATCTGAGACAGTCAGGTCTAAAATGATTATTAATTTTAAATTATATACAGCTGATGAGTTTATATTTGAAGCAACTTGTTTTTCTGTAAGGGAGCCCGGGGCTCAGTGTTGGGGATCGGGCCTGAACAGCAGCGGGCCGTGCTGGGTTACATGCCAGTGACTTTGCAGCAGGTCTTTGCTGGGCTGGCTGTGGTCCAACCGGTGCCGCTGTACGGGTCCGGACGCAGGTTGCGTGGGGCCGGATAACCACTCTGCATTTCATGTCCGGATCGCGTGGCACCGCTGTGAATGTATGCTGAGGTAACACGTCCACGGGGAGAGCTGCGTCACTGTACACTCCGATCGATAATACCGCCTGCTTTTCAAGGGCATTCGAGCGGAGGTACAGCAGTATCTTAAAGCGATTCTTAAAGCGATATGTCAGACCTGCTGTGGCATTTGTTGTTTACTTTATGATTAGAAGTTTTGTTAAATTGTGAAATGTTTATTTTTTTTAGAGGTAGTAAAATCTTACGAAGGTTTAGGAGACACTTAGAGTCCTACAGTTTTGAGTGATGTATAGCTGGTGGGGGGGAGATGCAGGTGTAGTTATTTATATGCTGTTATTTATAAACAATGTCGGAGCAGTGGAACGCGGCAATCGTGGTACAGATGCTTGCAGATGTAAAGGAGATAAAGGAGAAAAGTGGTTTTAATAACAGTGGTTGGACAATCCAGATTCAGATACAGGGCAGAGTCAAAATCGAAATGAATGGCTAGTCCAAAAGAGGAGTCCACAATGTAGACATACAGACCTCCAAAGTCACAGCCAAAAACACAGAAATGCAGCAACCAGAAGAGCAGGTGGTCATAACTGAAACTACATGGGTCAGGTCATACGCAGGTCATACGCAGGTCATACGCAGGTCATACGCAGGTCATATGCAGGTCATACGCAGGTCATACGCAGGTCATATGCAGGTCATATGCAGGTCATACGCAGGTCATACGCAGGTCATACGCAGGTCATATGCAGGTCATACGCAGGTCATACGCAGGTCATACGCAGGTCATATGCAGGTCATACGCAGGTCATACGCAGGTCATACGCAGGTCATACGCAGGTCATACGCAGGTCATACGCAGGTCATATGCAGGTCATACGCAGGTCATACGCAGGTCATATGCAGGTCATACGCAGGTCATACGCAGGTCATACGCAGGTCATACGCAGGTCATACGCAGGTCATATGCAGGTCATACGCAGGTCATACGCAGGTCATGCGCAGGTCATAGGCAGGTCATACGCAGGTCATACGCAGGTCATACGCAGGTCATATGCAGGTCATACGCAGGTCATATGCAGGTCATATGCAGGTCATACGCAGGTCATACGCAGGTCATACGCAGGTCATATGCAGGTCATACGCAGGTCATACGCAGGTCATAGGCAGGTCATGCGGAGGTCATACGCAGGTCATACGCAGGTCATGCGGAGGTCATACGCAGGTCATACGCAGGTCATACGCAGGTCATACGCAGGTCATAGGCAGGTCATATGCAGGTCATACGCAGGTCATACGCAGGTCATATGCAGGTCATACGCAGGTCATACGCAGGTCATATGCAGGTCATATGCAGGTCATACGCAGGTCATAGGCAGGTCATGCGCAGGTCATACGCAGGTCATACGCAGGTCATATGCAGGTCATATGCAGGTCATACGCAGGTCATACGCAGGTCATACGCAGGTCATGCGCAGGTCATGCGGAGGTCATACGCAGGTCATATGCAGGTCATATGCAGGTCATAGGCAGGTCATATGCAGGTCATATGCAGGTCATACGCAGGTCATATGCAGGTCATATGCAGGTCATACGCAGGTCATATGCAGGTCATACGCAGGTCATATGCAGGTCATATGCAGGTCATACGCAGCTCATAGGCAGGTCATGCGCAGGTCATATGCAGGTCATACGCAGGTCATATGCAGGTCATACGCAGTTCATAGGCAGGTCATGCGCAGGTCATATGCAGGTCATACGCAGGTCATATGCAGGTCATACGCAGTTCATACGCAGTTCATAAGCAGGTCATAAGCAGGAATACTCAAACAGGACAGAACACTCTGTGTGTTCTGACAACACTGGGGCAGTGAACAACTTTCAGACATAGTATATGTAGAGAATGTGATATAAGCACTTTCTGTAAAGCACTTTGAGTTGCATGTATGTGTGAAAGGTGCTATACAAATAAAGATTATTATTATTATAAGCAACAGCTGATTCCATTCAAATGATGAAGAGGATTCTGATTGGCTGACTGAGCTAGTGTGAAAGTCGTGTGACCTTCAACTGGATCTGTGGCACTGAAGTCCATGACTGAGTCTGTATACTCACAGCTGTCAAGGGTAACTGAGGAATGAGAAACACACTTGCATCATTTAGGGGAGGGTGACAAGTGTGTTGGTAGGTTAGTTCATTACCTTAATGCAAACCCTTCTGAATTAACTGGAAAGCATACTTTTGCTGATAAACTCATTTAGCAGTAAGTCTGCACATGTGTTAATAGACATTGTAAAATAAGCCTTTGAAATCATTGCAAAGGCTGCATTTTGCAAAATGAGCAGACCACAACATATCACACATTTCTTCACGTATTGTGACCCATCTCAAACACTGAAGATGTGGGTCTCTGGGTGAATTTACAAATTACATCAATCACTGTACGTCAACGTTTATGACTCATTGCATATAAATCATTTTGGTAAAGATAATACAAGCCAGACATTAATCATATCACATCAAGGGGTTTACCATGGTAAGTAGCACACAGAATACCACACTTGCAATATGTAGCACAATAACTACAATATTGTGTTTTTCTCCATATTAGCCCACTCTAATGAGTAGTTAAGTATTCTGAGGATAAAGTGGCTGATGAGTGCACTGACCAGGATGGCTCTGAGACAGGCAGTGAAGGGCTCTCAGCCAATTAACCAACCAGCCAATCAACCAACCAGCCAATCAGCAAATCAGAAAATCAGAAAATCACACAATCAGCTATAAGGTCTGAGTCCCACCTCTACTCTACACACAGCCTGCAGTCTGGGTCAGCATTTCTGTGTGTGTGTGTATGTGTTTGCATTGGTCAGCAGTGCTTTTTTAAATGTGTGACTAAATTCATAGAGGACATTTCCAACTCTGAAAATGAGTTGCTATATCAACAATCTATTAATTTAAAACCAGTAAACAAATAAATATTTTGAAATGGTCAGCAATATTTTCCCCTTTGATTATTAAGTGACCAGGTTTGTTAAAAAAAATTAATGTTATAGAGAACTGGGCTGTTCTGTCATCTAATAGTTCGATGTTTCTCACTCATTATGATGCTTTGTAATTATTTGTAGAGAGAGGTACACAACAAATTGCTCTTTATGATGTTCTAGTCAATTATATTATATAGAGGGGCAAAGCTGTTCATTTTTCTCTGTTGTTTCTTGAAAGCCATTTATGCAGATTTTTTGTACATCTTGGAAGATTAGATAATGTTCCATCTGTATATCAAAGTGTTCACCTATTTCAGCGCTGTAAGGTTTGCTCTGTTCACAGAGGCGAGAATGCAGACATCAGCACTTCCTGATATCATGAGCAGTCAGACTGCATCCACATCAGCTCCAACATGGGCATCTCCCACTCTTTTAAGACCACAAAACAAACAAGCCGAATAAAACACTTAAATGGCATCATGTACACTCCATTTCCTGTTTACAGGACTGTGCTAAAGACAATTAATGCAAGATTGTTTAAATGATTTAGGAAGCACTTTTGTGTAACTCTTCTAGGTATCCAGGCTATAAATCTCCCTTATGTAGCCCTGTCATATACAGTAACCCTGCGTGTTTTTTGGAGAGCTTTTCTTTCCCTCTGGGTAGCATTACTAAGACACATTGAACACTCAATCAGACCAGTTTTATCAAATACAGTTTTTTTCTGAGTTGTTAAGAGGAGGAAAAGTACGTAATACTGAGACAAGAACAGGGAGGGTGGAAAAACTCACATGCAGCCAGACGTAAAAGCTGTTCTTTGGTCCACTGATTTTGTTTATGAAGGTCAATAGTTTATGGTTTAGTAACTAAATATATAACTATATACGCATGGCTTATAGTTTTGTAAAACTTTGTAAGACTAAAACTATACGTAGGCACACAAATGGAGGTGCACGAGCTGATGTAAAAGCTGGAGCATGTACACAAAAGCCTGGAGAGCAGCCTGAATAGAGGCCTGAAGTCCACCCTGAAGTCCAGCCTGAATAGAGGCCTGAAGTCCAGCCTGAAGTCCAGCCTGAAGTCCAGCCTGAATAGAGGCCTGAAGTCCAGCCTGAATAGAGGCCTGAAGTCCAGCCTGAATAGAGCCTGAAGTCCAAAGTCCAGCCTGAATAGAGGCCTGAAGTCCAGCCTGAATAGAGGCCTGAAGTCCAAGTCCAGCCTGAATAGAGGCCTGAAGTCCACCCTGAAGTCCAGCCTGAATAGAGGCCTGAAGTCCAGCCTGAAGTCCAGCCTGAAGTCCAGCCTGAATAGAGGCCTGAAGTCCAGCCTGAATAGAGGCCTGAAGTCCAGCCTGAAGTCCAGCCTGAAGTCCAGCCTGAATAGAGGCCTGAAGTCCAGCCTGAAGTCCAGCCTGAATAGAGGCCTGAAGTCCAGCCTGAAGTCCAGCCTGAATAGAGGCCTGAAGTCCAGCCTGAAGTCCAGCCTGACGTCCAGCCTGAATAGAGGCCTGAAGTCCAGCCTGAATAGAGGCCTGAAGTCCAGCCTGAATAGAGGCCTGAAGTCCAGCCTGAAGTCCAGCCTGAATAGAGGCCTGAAGTCCAGCCTGAATAGAGGCCTGAAGTCCAGCCTGAATAGAGGCCTGAAGTCCAGCCTGAAGTCCAGCCTGACGTCCAGCCTGAATAGAGGCCTGAAGTCCACCCTGAAGTCCAGCCTGAATAGAGGCCTGAAGTCCAGCCTGAATAGAGGCCTGAAGTCCAGCCTGAAGTCCAGCCTGAATAGAGGCCTGAAGTCCAGCCTGAAGTCCAGCCTGACGTCCAGCCTGAATAGAGGCCTGACGTCCAGCCTGAAGTCCCAGCCTGAATAGAGGCCTGAGTCCAGCCTGACGTCCAGCCTGAATAGAGGCCTGAAGTCCACCCTGAAGTCCAGCCTGAATAGAGGCCTGAAGTCCAGCCTGAATAGAGGCCTGAAGTCCAGCCTGAAGTCCAGCCTGAATAGAGGCCTGAAGTCCAGCCTGAATAGAGGCCTGACGTCCAGCCTGACGTCCAGCCTGAATAGAGGCCTGAAGTCCACCCTGAAGTCCAGCCTGAATAGAGGCCTGAAGTCCAGCCTGAATAGAGGCCTGAAGTCCAGCCTGAAGTCCAGCCTGAATAGAGGCCTGAAGTCCAGCCTGAATAGAGGCCTGAAGTCCAGCCTGAATAGAGGCCTGAAGTCCAGCCTGAAGTCCAGCCTGAATAGAGGCCTGAAGTCCAGCCTGAATAGAGGCCTGACGTCCAGCCTGACGTCCAGCCTGAATAGAGGCCTGAAGTCCACCCTGAAGTCCAGCCTGAATAGAGGCCTGAAGTCCAGCCTGAAGTCCAGCCTGAATAGAGGCCTGAAGTCCAGCCTGAAGTCCAGCCTGAAGTCCAGCCTGAATAGAGGCCTGAAGTCCAGCCTGAATAGAGGCCTGAAGTCCAGCCTGAAGTCCAGCCTGAATAGAGGCCTGAAGTCCAGCCTGAAGTCCAGCCTGACGTCCAGCCTGAATAGAGGCCTGAAGTCCACCCTGAAGTCCAGCCTGAATAGAGGCCTGAAGTCCAGCCTGAATAGAGGCCTGAAGTCCAGCCTGAAGTCCAGCCTGACGTCCAGCCTGAATAGAGGCCTGAAGTCCACCCTGAAGTCCAGCCTGAATAGAGGCCTGAAGTCCAGCCTGAATAGAGGCCTGAAGTCCACCCTGACGTCCAGCCTGACCAGCCACTGCAGCGTCTTTCCCAGTGGTTCTTACTGCATTAAGTAAACCGTTACATTCACCAGGCTCTGGGTCAGGGCTTCTGCTTTGTAAGCATTCTTCATGTCGCCGTATCACTGCTCCCATGTTTACTGGCCCCTTGAGGGAAGCAGATTTATTGATTATATTTAGGCTGACATTTTGGTTTTTTTTAAAACAGTAGGCTTTATATAAAGAGAACGGTCTGCACACATATATTCAGTATTCCAGTCTCGTCTGAATTAGGGTGTATTCTAATGGGGTAAATACTTTCCTGTCCCATCTTAAACAGGGTGTACTCTTACGGGGTGACAACTTCACTGGAGATCTGTGGCTTTACCCATGTTTTGCCAAAAGCACTTTATTGAATAATTCCTTATGTACTTCTCTGAAGCAATTATACTTTGTAGATCATCCATTCCACTTTGTAGCCCTTTGGAACTTTGCATTGCACTGTAGCCCTGTTATGTTGCCTTGCTATGTAGCTCAGCTCTGTAGCACAGCTGTGTTGCCTTGCTATGTAGCTCAGCTCTGTAGCACAGCTGTGTTGCCTTGCTATGTAGCTCAGCTCTGTAGCACAGCTGTGTTGCCTTGCTATGTAGCTCAGCTCTGTAGCACAGCTTTGAAGCTCTGCTGTATAGAAGTGCTATGAAGCCTTGCTACATATGCCTTCCTATATAGCTGTGCTGTGTAGCCCCTGTTACAGAACTGCTCTGTCTCTCTGACTGTCTCTGTGTCTCTCTGTCTCTGTCGTTTTCTCTGTCTCTCTCCATCTTTTGCTGATGCAGAGTAACGAACTTCTTGAGCTGCAGCGGAGTAGGTTGAAGGAGGAGGTTCGGGAGTACAAGTTCAGGGAGACACGGCTGCTACAGGACTACACTGAGCTGGAGGAGGAGAACATCACCCTGCAGAAACTGGTCTCCACACTCAAGCAGAACCAGGTGAACACTCACACACTCACACACAAGGGTTAGGGTTAGGGTTAGGGTTAGGGTTAGGGTTAAACTGGTCTCCACACTCAAGCAGAACCAGGTGAACACTCACACACTCACACACTCACACACAAGGGTTAGGGTTAGGGTTAGGGTTAGGGTTAAACTGGTCTCCACACTCAAGCAGAACCAGGTGAACACTCACACACTCACACACAAGGGTTAGGGTTAGGGTTAGGGTTAGGGTTAGGGTTAAACTGGTCTCCACACTCAAGCAGAACCAGGTGAACACTCACACACTCACACACTCACACACTCACACACTCACACACTCACACACAAACACACTCACACACTCACACACACACACACTCACACACACACACACTCACACACACACACACACACACACACACACACACACACACACACACACACACACACACACACACACACACTCACACACACACACATGCATATATTATGTCTGGATCTGCATCCATCTCTTTTACATTTTTGTAGGTAAAGTTTGGCAAGGGAGCTGCAGACTGAATCTCATTATACTTATGAGATTCAGTCTGCAGTATTCTGCAGTGTTCATATATAAACAGACACATACACAATCACTCCTGGTCTCCTTCTTCCTCCTTCTTCTGTCCAAAGGTCGAGTATGAGGGTCTGAAACACGAAATCAAAGTGCTGGAGGAGGAGACAGTACTGTTGAACAGCCAATTGGAGGATGCACTGCGCTTGAAAGACATCGCTCAGGGCCAATTGGAGGAGGCCCTGGACTCTCTGAAGAGTGAGAGGGAGCAGAAGAACATCCTGAGGAAGGAGTTGGCCCAGCACCTCAGCCTGAGTGACAGCGTGTATGGAGCCAACACCCACATAACTATCTCTGCTGTGGAGGGCTTCAGGTTGGTGGAGGAGGCTGCGACTAATGGCACCTCCGGCTCCGTCCCCAATCCCAAAAACGAGGACAGTAACAAGTGTAACGGGTGTAATAGCCACGGGCCGAAGGCAACCAGTGACTTCCACCGCCCATCCGGGAGGTTAGGGGAGGTACTGCACCCTGTGTCTGATCTGTTCAGTGAGCTCAACCTGTCTGAGATCCAGAAGCTGAAACAGCAGCTCTTACAGGTCAGTCACCAGCGAACCATCCCAGTTCCTGCACTTTCTAAATGATTTTGTCCCGTTCTTTGTCCTGATAGTTGTGAACCCAAATATAATACAGAGTGAAAGTTGTTTTAAAGTGTTTTGTTCTAATGTTTTTTTTTTTATTTGATGCCTTAATCCACTAAGTGTGACCATGTTATGATCAAATTAGTTCAAGACAAATCAACTTATTAAATATAGAGGCAAAAGTAACTATACATAAAGTGTATTAAAGCCCAATATCAGATGACACCAAATATTTAGTCTTTCCTATGGAGAGACATGTTAGTAGGAACGAAAGAAAGGTTTTTCTACCACTCATGATTTCCAGGAAGTAGCGATAAAGTAACACTGCAGAATAATTTGAAAGCTCGTTATACTAAATCCAAAAGTCATTTTAGAACTCATAACCGATGCCATCTAGAGTATGACTCAGCATACTGGAGTTCTCAGAAGTGTGACTCAGCATAGTGATGCATGGTTGGAGTAATGGCAGAGTATATGTGCGTGATTCTCTTGCACATATAAGAGGATCTGTCTTGGATCTATCGTTTAAAGTAACGAATTAAAAACGAAGATTCAGTTACAATTCAGCAAACCCACTTTCCTAGTTTCCAGCAGTCTGCGCTTGGAGTACTATCTGTGTTCACGTTTGTGAAGGACTCCTGTGTTTATCAGTGATGAGTGGTTATCTTAGCATGCACAGTTTCACAGGTTTAGGTTAAAATTTGGAAAGCAGAAGTGTGTGTGTGTGTGTGTGTGTGTGTGTGTCTATGAGACAGTGGAAGACAGCAATAGAAACTGGCAGTGACAGTGCAGACACAGTAGCTGCAGAGGGGGTAGCAGACAGTATTTGGGCACTGCGGCCTGCACAGTGCTGCACTGAGAGCAGCACACATGAATGTGAACCTGTTGTATGTACTGTGTACATTTCTATGGCTTTTGGTTCTATGGCTTTTGGTTCTATGGCTTTTGTATGGTTTATATGGTAATCTAGCCATGGGTTAAATAGTATTAAATGATAGCCACGAATTATAATATATAATATATATATTAAACAATATTAATATTACACAATCCAACACATACACGTGTCCTGATGGCGTCACGTCCTGCCTGGAGGGTGTTAATGACCGATCTCTCCTGTCAGGACTTCACTTAAGGCTCATTTGTTTATTTAATTATTTTCCGTTGTCCTGGGTCTCCTCCAATGAGGGATCGATAAACTTCACCATCTCAGCTCAATCTCAACACCGTCTCAATACAAGAGGAGCCTGACTCCCTTAATACAATCGCTGACCAAAAAGCACTTGAGCTCAATTACAGAAGTCACGTTCTGTGAATTATGGTAGCTTACATGCGTCAGAAAGCTGAGGACATGTCACATTTGGCTATGTCTATGTTTTTAAATCCAGTAAAATTGTTACATGTACTTTGTCATGTCACAAGAACAGTTTATATAAATCTGTGGAAGTTCAGCAGTATTCAGTTCCACCACAAAGGAAATCTGTTTGTTTCTGAAGTCACTCAGTATTCTACATTATGCAATGCAGCCTGAAGAGGCCCTTTTTTTTATTTCCTGTACTACCGTCTCCCATCCACTAGGTGGAGCGAGAGAAAGCAGTCCTGCTGACCAACCTTCAGGAGTCCCAGACGCAGCTCCAGCACACGCAGGGAGCCCTGAGCGAGCAGCACAGGCGCGTCAACCGCCTCACCGAGCGCGTCGACACTATGAAGCGCCTGTGTAGCGATAAGGAGCTGGACGGCGAGGAAACGGAGAAAGGGGACACGTCCAACGACTGCCGAGAGTACGAGATTGGTACAAACGGCTTCGAGATCTTAGAGTGTAAGTATAAGGTGGCCGTAACAGAGGTCATCGACCTTAAAGCGGAGCTGAAGGCTTTGAAGGAGAAGTTCAACCTGTGCGTGGAGGGTCAGTCGGAGGAGCGCAGCCGCTGCGAGGGGAAGCTACGGCTTCTTGACGAGCACATGGCCTCCCTGGAGAAGGAGGGCCGCGAGAGCCGCGAGCGAATCGGCAGCTTGGAGGCGGAGCTAAGGAGCACGCTGGCCATTGCCATCGAGAGCCAGGGCATGCTCAACACCGCTCAGGACGAGCTGGTTACCTTCAGCGAAGAACTGGCCCAGCTGTATCACCACGTCTGCCTGTGCAACAACGAGACACCCAACCGCGTCATGCTGGACTACTACCGCCAGAGTCGCGTCACACGCAGCGGCAGCCTGAAGGGCGGCGACGACCCCCGAATATTGCTGTCACCCCGGCTCGCCCGCCGCCTCGCAGCTGCCAGCTCCTCCGACTCCTCCAGGAGTCCTCACGACTCGCCCTTAAAGGAGCCCCTGGGGGACGTGGGTAGAGGGGATTCGCCCAGCCAACAGAGCCCCAACAGGAGCCTGTTTGGTTCGTCGTTGATCGCCACCTCACTCTCAACGCCAGCCGCCCCAGAGGCGAGCGGAGACCTTCGCAAGGAGCCCATGAACATCTACAACCTGAACGCCATCATCCGAGACCAGATCAAGCACCTGCAGAAGGCCGTGGACCGCTCTCTGCAGCTGTCTCGGCAGAGGGCCGCCGCTCGGGAACTGGCCCCCATCCTCGACAAGGACAAAGAGGTCTGCATGGAGGAGATCCTCAAGCTCAAGTCCCTCCTCAGCACCAAGAGGGAGCAGATCGCCACTCTGCGCCTGGTCCTTAAAGCAAACAAACAGGTAAAAACAGCAACTGTGTTCTTAAGGGACCAGTGTGAAAGTTCTCAGCAATACAGTAAACGTAACAGAAACTCGTATACACATAGAGTACCACAGCTGAAATGTTCCTGGGGGAGTGCTGAACTCATACAACATGGAAAATCTCCTCATAGTCCTGGTTGACATGTTGTCCTGGTTTCTCCACAGACTGCAGAGGTGGCGCTGGCCAACCTGAAGAGCAAGTACGAGAATGAAAAGTCAATTGTGACGGAGACCATGAAGAAGCTGAGGAACGAGCTGAAGGCGCTGAAGGAGGACGCGGCCACCTTCTCCTCTCTCAGGGCCATGTTCGCCACCAGGTGCTTAGCCATTTTTATGTGTATGTGTGTGACGTACGGTTTGGGAGGAGTCCGCCAGTACTCGAAAGAGATCAAAGATCAAAGGTCAACACCTGCCTTCTTGTGTAAACCACGTCTTGTTTATTCATTTTCAGTAAACACATTCTGCTTTCCACACGGTTGTAAAAGAAGAGTCCCATAACTGATAAGCAACATAAAGCCTCCCCTCTTACACAACTATGAAATCTTTTGTGTGTGTGTGTGTGTGTGTGTGCATGTGTGTGCGCATGTGTGCGTTTGTGTATGTATATGTCCACTCGCTGAAGGACGTGTAGTTTTGTCTAGAAGCTCCATCAGTGTATCAGTGTAAAACAGCTGAGAATGAAGATATATGGGATTTTTAATTTTGCTTATTATCTACATTATCTAATCAGCATGTGTGCAGCCTGCGTAGTTTATGTTTAAAATGCCTTAAAACAGTGTTGAGTTCAAAATTAAGCATTTTTAATAACACTGATATAATGGGTATTAGTACACTGTCTCAGCAGGTGGATGAGATTGTGTGGCTAAATATAACATCAAAGCAGAGAGTTGAACCAGCAGGCCTCAGGTGAGACTGGACAGGGGACTGGTGGTCGTGCAAACTAATCACAACCAATAACTGGTGGTCGTGCGAACTAATCACAACCAATCACTGATTGACCAGATTGAAAACTGAATGACCAGTCATTCTGTTTCCTCTAACACCACCCCTAAAGTCCACACACTCTTCCTGCACAGCCCAAGCTCAGTTGTGCTTTCTGGACTAATCATAGTAGTGGAACAGAACTATAACCTGCTCATAACCAATAGCAAAGGTATAGTCTAGGTGTTATATATCTAATATCAATGTGATAATCGTTACTATTATTTTCCTAATACTATCGTATAATAATTAGTGTTATCTAATTTTAGTTTTACTTGATGATATTAATGTGAAATCACTACTGTTACTTAATATAAGTGTAAAAGCATCTGTGTCACGTGCCTAATATTAATGTCAAGTATTTAATGTATGCCTAATCATCGTCATGTGACCCCAAAGCTGCGACGTGTTTGGCCTGCTCTGTTCCTGACTCGTGGCTGGCTGTGTGCAGGTGTGATGAGTACGTTACTCAGCTGGACGAGATGCAGAGGCAGCTGGCGGCCGCCGAGGACGAGAAGAAGACGCTGAACTCCCTGCTGCGCATGGCCATCCAGCAGAAGCTGGCGCTCACGCAGCGTCTGGAGGACCTGGAGTTCGACCACGAGCAGTCCCACCGCAGCCGCGGGTCAAAGGTCGCCAAGGCGAAAAGCAGCCCTCCCAAAGTAAGTATCAGAACCGCACCCGCCGTGACCTTTAACCCCGCCCACCCGCCGGGCACACCACCCTCCCTCCTCCACAACCGCACGGCCAACACCACCCCCAGCCCTTCGCCCCCGCCCGTCGTGCCCCTGGCGTCTTCCTGGACCTCCTCGGCTCAGCCGTTATTTGCGAGCCAGCCACGGTGGATGTTGTATTCCCAGACGCTAGCTTTAGACCCCAGGGCACTGTGTGTCGAGCTCTGCCATAATGTGCACAGGCAAGACTTCCCACCTTCACCTGGTGGTCATTCGCCAACATCTGCGCCTCCGTCTCTTTATCGGTCTCCCCTTGTGAGTACTCGACAGCCATCAGCAGACTTGGTGAGATGGCGGACATGTCATGCTGTGACTGAGTCTACAGCTCCACGCCTGCGACAGTAAAGGCGCTTGTCTTATCCAAACTCTTACCCCTGAGCCAAAGCACATAATACACAGGAGGACAGGCTGGTGTCCACCGAGTCTATCTGACTGTATTCTGCCCATGCAGTCGTACTCAGGGACTCAGGGACGAAGACGTGAGTGACATTGCATCTCTTTGTTGAGTCTGCACTTGGTCTTTCGGTTGGTGTTCAGCATGTATTATAAGTTTCGGCTATTTATTTACATTTGCCATTTAAATCGTGGTGAAAGTTCACTTTGAAATTATGCATATAAAAAATCAATAAAAAAAAAAACTATTTTCATGAGGTTATTTTTTTTTTTGCTTTTGAAAGAAAACAAAGGTTATCTTATAATATATATTATAATGGAATTTGAATGTTTTATAATGCTTTGCCAATAGTTGAATTAGCTTATTGATCCCTGCATATTCAGCTTTGTTGCTGATGAATTCATTATTTCTTATGTAAGATACAAATTATCTCAAATGTCTGAAAGTACTAAATTATTAGACAAAGTGCAACACAAAAGTATAATCTGTTGTTAGGTTGCATGAGCAGAACAACCAGAGTCTGTGAAGCTGATGCAGCTTCCTGCCTCAAATCACAATCAATGATCCACTAGGTTACAGCTGCGCTGCGTCTAGAGCATTTTCTATGTACGAAACGCACCTGTGTTCATCAGCACTTGTCACATGTCAATGCCCACATTTGACATCAAAATGACTGACAGGTCAGTTTGATGTCCTTGATGTAAACACGGACATCTCGGAGGATCTCAAAGGTGCTGCTATCATTCAAACTGCAGTCAGAGAGAGTTGTGCTGTTTATTATTATTATTATTATTATTATTATTATTAGGGGAACACAGCAAGTGGAGTGTGCAGACTCAGGTAGACTCAGGAGTGCACCTGCTCTACACTGCCCTCTAGTTGTAGCCTAGCAGACTGTGGAATATGGCCTCTCCTATAGGATCCGTCATTTATCGTGATTCTTAAGGCACCTCAGACCAAAAAATATTGGAGGAGAACTTTAGTCAGTGGTGGAGTTCTGCATTAAATCAACTTTTGGTTTCAGACAGATGTGTGGTGTGGTGGAAAAACTGTGGGACGTTTGTGGCAATAGTGTGGCCAGGGTTCTCTGTACATTACTGAGTAGGTTTCTGAAGGTGCATTTAGAGAGATGTTTGGTTAACCTACTCTTATTTTTGTTTAAAACTTGTTTTCTTCAAATGACGCATGGTTTTATGTTACTTGGCCAGGTGAGGGCGCTGCTGTATTGTGTGTTTGGCCATTGGGTTTTTAGCTTGTGTGAATAATGAGCTCGATTGTGCTGTATAATTCTTGAAGCTATACAACACTGTGGTCAGGCCTCATTCTAGCAGCAACACACTAATTTGTACCTACACACTGCAAAGTGTGACCATTTACAAAATTACAGACGGGCATAACATTTTCCTCTTGCACAATATATTAATTTTGCTAAACCCTGATTAGCAGCTGTGACGGGCAGGAGGTGCGAACGAAAAGGAAGCGATCACGCCAAGTCTCAGAGAAAAAGAGGGGTTTAATGAATAACGTCATGAAACCAAAACCCGTGCACTTGACCCCGATTAAGGATATAATAACCAGCAGTCAACTGGTACATAGACAAGGCATATATAGACAGACAAACGACCATCAGGTGAGGGAGCTAATAAGCCCCACCCACCTGAGGGACGCACACAACGCACCAACAAGACAACTGCCGCTGTGCCGGAGGCGACCGGTAGGGGGAGCCTCCCTCACCGTGACAGCAGCAAGAAACTATTAGTATGCATCTGCATCCAGTGATCTATTGTTCTGTCATGTTCATGTGTTGATTAAATGAAGATCGTCTTACAAGCATTCAACTAACAAACTAATAACACTGACATTATTGTGAATCCTGCAGCAAGTAATGCCAATAACTTTCTCGAAAAATTGCATCCAATATATTATATATGCAAAAGAAACTAATAACTTAATTTATTTTTTACATAATTACATTTATCTCATCTATGGTTTTGCAATGGAGAATATTGATCCCTCTTTTAGTAAAGGTTTTGTTTGCATACTGATTTTCGCCAAGTGTAGCTCAGATGTTGCCATCAAAAATAACTGAATAGACTCGGCACCTCTACGACTGTCTGATTTCCCGGTTTGTGGGTTGGTAGGCATGTGGGTTGTTAATATGAGCCCTTTCAAACGTAGAACACTCTGCAATGGCAGTGCTGCTCTCAGACGTGTTTAAACATGCTGCTAAATCATGCAATTGCAGCACCACCCTGAGAATTATGGGAAGGAAGGAGATAAACACATTTACTGTACCCACTCACTCAACGTGATTCCTGAACCAGCTATAGTTTATCTACTTCTGTGGAGATTTGCATCTCGTATCTGTGAAAATGTGCAAATGTGTAGGCATCACACACATGTTCACGTTCAGCAAACATACTTTAACATAATGTGAATGTGTAACTAGACATGTGCATGAAAAAACAGCCTTTACTGAACCCATTTACCAAACCAGCTCACTGAACCAGCTCACTGAACCAGCTCACTGAACCCGCTCACTGAACCCGCTAACTGAACCAGCTCACTGAACCTGCTAACTGAACCAGCTCACTGAACCAGCTCACTGAACCCGCTCACTGAACCAGCTCACTGAACCAGCTCACTGAACCAGCTAACTGAACCCGCTCACTGAACCCGCTCACTGAACCAGCTCACTGAACCCGCTCACTGGGTCGATTTCCCAAACTAGTCAAACGCTGTCTGCTCCTTGACCTGCTCTCATTCTCTGGGGAGACTAGACAAAATCACGTGTGGAGCAGTCATGTAGTCCTGGGTCTTGTCACCCAGAGTCCAGTTATTACCACAGGATGGAGATACTTGAACTAAAAGTGTTTTCTTACTGGAACGTTTATTGAAATTTGTCTTTACTCTTGATTCACTCTAGGATATTATGCATTGATAATGTAGGCTTTGTGTGCTGTTTGGTGAACTGTGTCCAGCTGTGTTGTTTCCTTGTTAGTGCTTCTGTTTACACTTATGTACCTCCACTACCATCAATGATCCATTATTACGTAGGCTTCTTCATAAGAGCTATATTGTAATTAATCGCAACAACTGCGATTTACACCTGAATGCCGGACCTGTCAGCTCTTTGTGCTGTTCTATAACTCCACTACATCTGCCTCTCTCTTCCTCTTCTTCATCCTTCACTTTTATCTGAGTTGCACCTGTCATTCTCGTTCTGGTCACCCCCATGACAGCACACGCCTTTGCTGGCTGTGTGACTGTGGCTTTAAGAATTAAAATGTCACACTGGTTCATGGCAGTCACGGTGTCGATTTTTCAGAACTTTGACTTTCTCCATTTTCTGTCAGATAAATCGTTCCTAGCGTGTGTGTGTGTGTGTGTGTGTGTGTGCGTGCGTGTGCGTGTGTGTGCGTGTGCATGTGTGTGCTTGTGTGTGCGTGTGTGTGCGTGCCCTAGTGTGCATGTGTCTGTTACTAACTCTGACTGTCACCCCTCTGTATATCTTGTCTAATTTATCAGTCTCTTGTAGATTGTCAGCAGCCTGCTGCATCAGTACCGTCACTCTCCCCACAAGTGAAACGTGTCAGAGCATCTCCAGTGCGCAGGTAACCTTCGCTACGGAGCGTTTTGTTCAGAGTCATTAAACGTACATTGGTTTTGTGTTGTATCAGGCACCTTAACGCAGCCTAAATGCTTTGTTTAATATTCAACAGTTTAAGAGTTTAATATTCAACAGTTTAAGAGTTTAATATTCAGTTTGAGTACTAACAAAACTACCTTGTCCTGTGGTGTGGTGGTCTTATCACTGGATTTGGACATTTCTTTTCTATACTCATTGTTTCCAGGTGAATAAATTGGAGAGTTGCTCTTATACAATAAACCTTTCTTGCTTTCCCTTCCACTATTGCAGTCCAAACATTGTCATTACTCTTCAAGAGGACCAGCTACCAGAGTTCAACTCCAGGCTCCCGTGTGACCCTTTCAGCTGTTTGGTACATCCGTCTCATCTTCAAAGCCATTAGCCCGACCCCGCCCACTGTCGTATCTCAGAGCCAATGGGCTCTCTCCTCCCACCACTCCCTATGGCCAGGGGACATGTCTTTCAAAGAAACACCCATCCAATCAGGTGCTCCTCTTTATGTGACCTCAAAAGGACCCTCCCTGTTTTAACTCACACTGGAGGGCCTGCACTAGGATGCACTATTTTATTCTCCTTGGTGAAAAAATAAATAATCTGCCAATGGAAAAAGTTATGTAATTAATATTATTGCCTATGGCTTATTTAACAGTTATTTATTTATCTACATATTTATGTTCTCTATTTATTTGCAAAATCTTGTACAGAATCATTGGTTGTTTGATGTTGATTTTCTTTTGAAATGGAGGTGCAACTTCGCTTTGGATGTTAAATTTGCATTTTTATGAACTTCATCATCTTAGTAATTAAAGATGCTGTTTTTCATTCAAAAACATAGCAAATGTTAAAAAGTTACTAAGAGGTTTGGTGAAATGTTTTATTTGATTTACCAGAGGCTTAAAGTTATTGTAATTTCTAGAATTTGCATTGAAATTGGATCGTAACAAAACAGATGTGTGTTCCAGAAAAGGGTGAGAGTGTGTCCTAACTGGCTGTGTAATGGTCAGGTAATGGTCAGGTAATGGTCATAAATTATGCATAAGAAACTGGTTTGACATTTAGACAATGAGCATAACAGAAAGGAACTCCATGTAATTCCAGAGTGTAATAAATGTAACGTTCAGCATGTATGGAAACAACCCTGAATATTTTACTCTGCAGTGCTCGACTGACAATTGATTTTGACTTTTATTATGAATCTTTCCAAGGTGGTGCTTCCATTACAGTGATGATAATGTCAAGTTTATTATTATTTAGACGTAGCTATATATAGAGAGTTATTTTTTACTTTTGCCACACAACCCTTAAATGGATTCTGTTTTATATTTGTGTTCTCCTTTTTACTGCTGAAATGGTGGTTTTGTGGGGTTTCAGTTCGACTGCTACCGTAGTGGTGAAGGTGACAGACTGGTTTGACTGGTGGGCCAGGGTAGCCCCTACTGGACCTGTGCTGGTACACTTGCACATTAAGAGAGCTTTTACATCTGGCACCCCGAAAGGCTAGTTCAGACGTTCAAAGCTTTTGCATTATGTTTACACCAAAAGGGTTTTTATGTTATTATGGGTGTCCTGAACTCCATAGTCTGTTGTCTGTTCACTCCCCTCTATATACCCTCATAACATAAGCACAAACACATAGTCTGTGTACTACAATAATAGTCTGTTCATTTGGCCTTGCTGTATTGTTAAACATACCAGCAGAACTATTTCTGATACTCTGTTACAAAATGCTAATAAAACTAAGAAACTGCCCCACAGTTAGTATTAAAGTGTTAACGTGTCTGATAGGCACTTCCTCAGTATGTAAGAAAGTGTCTGTTGTCGAAGTGGAACAATGTTGAATTTCTCTGATGCTCTAATGACACTCAGTGAGGAGGTTATGGAATCAATGGCCCCATTCACATGTCTTCCTAACGTGTAAGGTATCGCATCTCTGAGTTTACATTGAAGGGTGTTAATCATTATCTATAAGATGATTGTCTTCAGCTTGAAATATTGTGGTTGGTTGATTTACATCTGAGGGGAACTTAAGGGATGTGCACTAAACAGGACAATCAGCCTTCTTGTTTTGGGCGAAAGCAGTGCTGTAACAGCAGGACATATCTTCCTTTTCCTTTGTGTGTGTATGAGTTCACTTGATATTATGAGTTATCTCTGTTCGTGGAATAAAATATGATATTAAGATTCACATCTGGCTGTTGTCATTGGTGAACCGTCAGCCGCTGTGTGAGAAGTCCTCTTGTGAATGTTTTTTCAGTGCAGAAGACCCTGCATATGAGATGTAAAGAAACATGTTAATGACAGCAAGGTCAGCCTAGGTCACGCTTAGTCAAATGTCAAATGTGGTAGAAAACATGTCAGTGTATTATCTCGTACAGTGCTGTTGTGTAACATTAAGTCGTCTTTACTTTTAAAGACATTCTCTGTTAAATATAGATTTCATACACTAGATTTAAAATGGTTTTAACTTTTACAATGACATGGAGATGTGGGGACTTCTACCGTCTACTATGTATATATATTCACACACACGCAGGTCGATCTGAATGGATATTAACAGGTAATATTCAAATATTCTATATGGCATTGCTTTTGCATATTTAGAGATAGATAACAACATTCTAAGCTCATATTAAGTTCTCTCATCAGGCATTGTGAAACAGCTATGCTAATTGTTGAAGCAAAGCATATTTTAATTTCACTTTAACTGTACTGCATTTATTTCAGTTTCAAGATGCCCTCCAGACATGTGTCATTGATAGAGTAATTAACAAACCCTGGGAAGTTTGCATTTAAATATCAGCCTAATGTGAATCCAATATGCATGTCTTTGTAAATTGTTAATGGAAACCATTTTAACCTGTTTTCTGATTGCGCCCTAACAAAAAAAGAAAGGGAATATTTTGTACCAATCGCTGCGTCAGAAACAGTAAAGCAACCCAATGTGTAAATATGGGGCGGAACGTTGACCAGTCAAGGTGATCGCTGCGAAGAGACGTCTACGAGCTCTGGGAAATGGCTGTAGCGTCAAACTTGCCTCAACACACCGGGGAAGTGTAGGACTAACGTCCCATGTAAGTAAAGTCTGCTTTGCGCAACGCAAACAGTGACGTTGCTTCAAGGAGCCTCCTAAACACTCCTTCTATTGTGCGTATGCAGTTCGTTGCTTTTTTACAGCTGACATACATTGGCAATATCATCGCAGCAATGCTGGATATGTCTAACCAAGACGTGAGCGACTTCAGGCGGACCGCTTTCAGGAGGAAGACGAAGCCGTATGGAGGCTCTGTTGACCACCATGAGGAGTGTACAGGTGATAAAGGTACGATTAGGTTCGGTAGTTGATGGACCGGGCAGGGGGCATAGATGGTGTCACGAGTCACGTGTCAGTTTGAAAGATTTAATGTTTTAAAAACTTTAAATATATAGAAATCCGAGTTTTGTGGTTCGAATATTTCACTGTATTGACCGTTGGCGAGCCGCGTGCATTTTGTAATTGTAAATCTGCGGTCATTCTAAGTACAAATAGGTCTTAGTTAGACTTTGACTTTACAAGACAACCGGTCTGATTATTTACCTTATGAACTGTGGAAGCATGGAACATGGACTGGGATTTTCAGTCGACTCCCATAACAGGCAAGAGGAATTACGGGTTTTTGTACATGGAGCTCTGGAGACAAGTCCCGACTGGTCGGGTAAAGTAGCTAATTCCTGCCCGCTATTCTGATTGCGCCTTTCCATAACCTTAATGTTGTATTTGACTATTTACTATTTAGTAGCGGGTTAAATCAGTATGTTTATCAGCCGTAATAATTTGTTAACCCATCACGCACACTACTGCTTTGACCTCCTACTACACTGAAACCTATGGCATTTGAGACTAGATTGTGGAGATACAGGACCTGTGGAGATACAGGACTTGAGGGAGGACTGAGATGTTCCCAGTGACTCGTGAGAATGAGTCTTTGTATATCAACAGTATAAACAGTCCACTGTGAATGTAGAAACTGAACTGAGACTATTACCTACTCATTTTACCAACATAGGGGATGTTGGTTTATGATTTCAGCCATTTGCTTTGCTGACATTCCAAGGTTAAGGGGCAGAGAAGTCAATCTCTGTGACTGTGAGCTCAAAGAAATGTTTTTGTGATACTGCTTTTGAATCTTGAAGCAGAATCTTTGTCAAGCTTTGTCAAGGGTAGTGTGCTTCTTCACGTGCTGTACCTGTACTTTAGCGAGCCCGTCTGGGTGAATAATGTTTTCTGTCTCTCTCCTAGGTCACTGTAGCACTGGCTTTCCCAACCTCTGTCCTATTGAGCCTGACTATAACTGACTATAACTCCATATCTAAACCTTCGCCATGTCAACTTGACTCTGCACCTGTCCAACTCACTTCCAGTTATTTGACTTCTACCACTCCTCTCATTAACCTCTCTCACATCTGCTCGTGTCACTCGTGCTTCGGAAATGGCAGCTGTCAACCCCATCAAGAAACGAGGCCTCGGTAATTCACTTTTAGACCTTGTTTCTAACCTTCCTTTTGTCTCTAAAGTTCATTAGCGGGTTGTTTGTCACCCAGGTGAAAGATTTTCTAAATTCCAGTCATTTTCTTCCATCACATTTTTCTACTCAAGCACTTAGACACTCCTGCCTGTGTTCTGTATGGGTCTTTTTCTCTCCTCTCATTCTGGTTCTGCATCCGTCCTTTTCTGTCTTGGCCTTTGACACAGTTTGGCATAGCACTCTCATTTCGTGGATTTCCACTTTTGGATTTACTTGTGCTGTGCTCTCCTGGTAAAAGTATTATTTGATGGATGGGTGTTGGTCTGTTGGGGACACAAATGTAACACAGCTGCTATTTCTCGAGGTCCCCAAGGTCCTTAATTGTTCATGGCCCTTTATTGTTTAGAATTTACATCCTGACCCTTGGAAACGTTATGTCTTTAAATTTCACTGCTTTGCTATTGGTATTCAAATATACTGTATCTTAACATCAATCCCACGGAATCATTTCTACCTCCTTCACTGGTTTCCAGTTCAATCACTGGTTGAGCACTGGCTTTTTAAAATTAAAAGCCAAGAAAAAGTCATATGTGATTATTGGTACCAAGCCTGCCGTTCCATCCTACGCAGACAGTTAGCTGATGATACTGGTGCACTCTTTGACCCCTGACTCACCTTTGATCCACATATTAAATCCCTAAGACTGCATTTTCCATCTTCACAATATCTACCAACTTTGTGCAATGCTTTCTTCTAAAGACACTGCAACTCTCGATTCCATGGTTTACCCTCTAAAACTCTCCAGTATATGCAGAATTCTTCAACCAGAGTGCAAATATCCACTAAGAAATCTGTCCAGATAACCCACATTCTTTACTAGTTACACGTGTACCTGTTGTAGAGCGCGTCCACTCTACAACTCTAACTCTAGCGCTGTTAACCTTTCGAAGCCCTGCGTGGCCATGCACCTACAAGTCTTTTTGAAGTACTGCTTTAACAGGTCCCATCTCAAAAATGATGGTATTCTGATTGCGGTTTGCTAGGTGCCCTCAGGTTCAGACTTCCCACCAGGGGTGGTGGGTCTTTTTGTGCTGCCAGTGACCTCTTCTGACCTACCGTAACATCTGATTGGTCCTGGCTCACACCAACACAAAAGTCTCAAAACATTTTCATTCCCCATTTAACTTCTACCTCTATATTTCCTTCCCAAAATGGTAAAGTGACTTTATGTTTTATTATGTTTTCATTTTATTACCTTTATTTTATTACCTGTTATTACCTGTTTGTTTATTTTGTTTATTTTACTTCATTTCATTTTATTTATTTTTTATTATTTCTTTTAATCTTTGCTTCATTTTAATGTTTTGATTTATTTAATCTGTAAAGCACTTTGAGTTGCATGTATGCATGAAAGGTGCTATACAAATAAAGATTATTATTATTATTATTATTATTATTATTATTATTATTATTATTATTATGTGTAAGGCACTATGTAAATCTCATTATTGTTATTACAGTATCATGATTATTATTATTAATTATAATTAAACGTTATTAATATAGCATAAATAAATAATAAAATAACAATGAATATTATTATTGCATGTTATATATTATTATAGAATGTTATTATTTTTGTTTGTTCCTTTTTATTTATTTTCATTTTATCTTCTTGGGATATACAGAACTCTCCCCAGGTTTAGTTATTATAAAAACTTCACACTTCACATATTAACTTAAATCTTTGAATTAAAACTAAGCACAGCTACAACAATGTGCCTTATTTAGAGAAGTGGTGTCACCCTCGAGCACTGAAACTGTAGTAAAGAGATTCCCTTTGTCTGTCTCCTGACTGAAAGCAGGAGACAATCAATACAAAGCCATTCCGTCTTGATCAGAACTGTATGTCCTGATCTCTGTCTTTGTATTTTAGTGTTGTAAACAAGAATCGCTGCATTCTGAACCCGAAATCACCCTAGAACAAGTACATCTGCTTTCTGAAACAACCCCAAATATAGCCAAAGGCATATTTTGGGTGCATAGCCTGACTGATGAACTCATCCTGCATGTCACTCCTAAAACAGTGCTCCTTAAAACAGTATGAATTCAGGTCAATTCTACAGTATAGTAATGTGTAGTCTACACTTTCCAGCTTGGTTTCACACCTTAACTTTTACAACAGGGATTGTGCTACTTAAATCCTAAATGTTCAAGCAGTGATATTAAATGAATGTGAAACGACCTGATCCATTTTCAGGAAGGTTTTTGTTTCACGTGTACATGCTTTCAGAGGACTTAAACTTCCCGCTACATAATAAATTGACTGCACTTGAGTTAAGAAAACCCAGACCTGTCTGAGTAACTGCTGCAACTGATTGATTACATAAAGGCAAAGTTAATTTGCTCTCTGAGCTGCTGAGTGGTGGTTTGGTGTTTCCAGCCTGAGATATGAAACAGAGAGATACAGACTGTGATTGGCTGGTGAACACAAGCCCTGGCCTGTAGTAAATAATGAAATCAAAGAGGGTGTGGAATGTGTACTGCAGGAAGCGGGTGTGCTCCTCGTCCACATTTCCTTCCATTATCAAGCACACACACTCAAAGGTTGGTCCAGTATCAAGCATACAGACCAGACACACACACACACACACGTACAACTTTTTTCTCCTTTATGGCTATGCCTCTCTTGGGTTTGTTTTCCTCTGTAAGATAAAATAATTTTTTTTGCAGCTACTGTTATGTTACGTTCTTATATTTTGCTTACATTTTCATGTAATGACAAATACGTGGCAGCAGATGGCAGTAGAACTGTTTTGCATTCATCCGTGTGTACTGTAGTAGCCACTGAAAGATGTCTAAGGTCCTTTCTTCATACAGACAATCGGAGCCTTGTGTTCCAACCAAACATGCTCTCTTCCTCTGCTCGGCAGCTGTCACGGTCACTTCCTGTCCCTGTTTCTGCGTCCTGTGAAAGCCGTTGTTTTACCTCTCGTTTATTAGCGCAAGATACTGGACTAATAGTAAACAGCAAATATAAACATAGTAAATTAAACATAGTAAATTCGAATGTAAGAATATTAGTGCGGTGGGTTGGCCTGACGTGCATTGTAGTTCAGAACCTGTTATTTCTCATTCAAAACTAGTTTTCTCTAGCTGTGTTTATTATTTCATGTTGCCTCAACAGCAAAGGTCTCATTCTGTATTTTCACGACTCAGCCCACCTGCTCCTGTCCAGGACGGGCTCAGCGCTCAGCAGGACGAAATGCTGCCTCTGCAGGACAGAGGGGCGCCAGGTCTGCAGCTGGAACCCTCTCTGCTGCCTCTGCAGGACAGAGGGGTGCCAGGTCTGCAGCTGGAACCCTCTCTGCTGCCTCTGCAGGACAGAGGGGCGCCAGGTCTGCAGCTGGAACCCTCTCTGCTGCCTCTGCAGGACAGAGGGGCGCCAGGTCTGCAGCTGGAACCCTCTCTGCTGATGCTCCTTTTTGCTAATGATTCATAGCTAATATTTTAGCTTACAATTTATTTTCAATCTGTAGTGCACATATTTATCTTTATCTACCTGTAGTATAAACTAACTCATTATTATCATTATTATTTGGTTAGAATTTTCATGAGTGATTTGGCCTAGGTTGAAAATAATCTGTTTTGTTGTTGTAAGCGTGAGCCTTTTGGGGGGGGGGGGGGACAATGCCGTCTAGTAGGCAGAACAGCTTCCTGTAAAGACAACGATATTTCAGGAGCATTCTGGGTAAAACAGCCACCCTGACAGTGTATAAGGCCTAGGGGGAGAGAATACAACTAGGGAGGAAAGCAGAACCGACCTTGATTAGTCCCATTTTCATCCACTTTAAGCTTAAGTCCTCATCGCTGACACTTTTAGCAACACCAGCTCACTTTCAACTGACAGGATCTTTTGCAACCCAGACAGTTCAGAATGCAACTTCATGGTGACCCTCCACCAGCAGCGTCCTCTGGCCCTTCGTCTTGGGCACCCTGGCTTTGGCACGGCTGTTTTTCTAACACTGCGCCTGACCTGAACTTCCTGGCTCCCCTGGAGCTCTGCGGGGGGGGCAGTCTGAGCGGGGGAGAGCGGCAGGTCGTCCGTCGTGAGCCTGCTGTGCCCATCTGAAACCTGGATGGTTGGGTTGCGCAGCTTCTGAGAGTCTGGGGTCCAACTGCTCCCAGCATGCAATGAGGCCACTGGGACCTCGGGATTGTCCTGTTTGAAAAGGGAAGCGATGGCCGCCGCTCTTTCGGCCTGACCGAACGAACAAAAATTCAGCTCTGAGGAAATGGTGCCTGGACGTAATGAGCGTTGTTCTGAAATGGGCATTTTTGCCTTAAACCCTTTGGCAAGATATGTAGTTTGTTAAACGTTCTGTGGTAGCAGTGGCGTGAGGATTGTGCTGGGTTGTGTCCTAAACTGGGCTTCTCTCTCTCGAGGTGAGTGAGCGAGGTGAGTGAGCGAGGGACGGAGGGAGGGGTCACACTCAGGAAGTGCCAGTTACTCTGGATATTTTTGCTCTCCATTCTTCTGCAGGAAGAGCAGCTCTGTAGCACTTTCTCTCGCTGTCCCTGTGCTTCACTTCACCTCCTCCCTTACCCTGTAATTCCTCGCCGGCTCCAAGTTCACGCTTCTCACTGAGGTCACGACGATGGCCAGCGATGATGGACTGTCCAGGTTCGAACCTCAGGAGGTCACGTCTGTGCCGTTCTGCCTCTGGTAGGTGTTCGATACCACGGCTACGATGGTGCCGTTTACCGTGACTGTCCGAATGAAAAGGGCTGAGGTCATCTCTCAGATCGGAATCCTCAAAAGGACCCAGGGACTGGGAGAAGCACCACACGTCTGATGCTATAACAGAGTGGTACATGCCGGCGCTCTAAAACTGCAAATAGTTCCGTACTCTCCAGCCATTGTGTAACTGTAGTCCACCATGGGCGGTGGACTGAGAACTATGAGGCGACATCAGAAGTATTGTTTTTGGGGATCTAAAGGTAAAGATTGACTTCCGCCACTGCTGTTATGATGATATGACTTTACTGTGACTGAATTTCTGGTGTGAATTCTGCGCTGTATAAAAACCATCCTTTAATCGTGACCTGATTCAGTTTGTTTCCACACAGATGGACCTTGTAGACATTTAAAGCCTCAGTCCTGTTGACTAAATTTGTATGTTGTCATATCAGTTTTGTTGCGTTGCACTTACAGAATAAGTTGAGTGAAAAGCCTAAGCACTTCCTCTACATTCTAGCATTATTGTTCCGTGTGTGTGTGTGTGTGTTCTAAAAAATGTATGTTTCTAAAGTGTAACGGTATGTTTCTAAACTGGCTGGCAGCAGTGAGAACCTACTGTGTCTTCTGTGGGATCTCTTATGGTCCTCTTAGACTTGTTCAGACAGCATTTGGTGTTCAGCACCAGGAACGATGGAAGTTCAATTCCAGTGATGTGTCCTCACCGCCCTCTGCACAGCATTGAGGTCCAAAGTGATGTAGTTCCCTTTCCATGCAGTGATGTGGCCTGACAGGATGCTCTCTGCAGTACACGTCTAAAATGCCCTGATGGTGTGGGAAATCCTACCAACCCTCTCAACCTTCTTGTCCATGCAAGGTCCTCTGTGATGTGTTCACTGAGGAACTTGAATCTGCTGACCCTCTCTACCGTACCTCATACTGTACCTCTCTACCATACCTCATACTGTACCTCTCTACGTATCTCTCTACCATACCTCATACTGTACCTCTCTACCGTACCTCTCTACTGTACCTCTCTACCATACCTCATACTGTATCTCTCTACATACCTCTCTACTGTACCTCTCTACCATACCTCATACTGTACCTCTCTACGTACCTCATACTATACCTCTCTACCGTACCTCATACTGTACCTCTCTACCGTACCTCATACTATACCTCTCTACCGTACCTCATACTGTACCTCTCTACCGTACCTCATACTATACCTCTCTACCGTACCTCATACTGTACCTCTCTACGTATCTCTCTACCATACCTCATACTGTACCTCTCTACCGTACCTCTCTACCATACCTCATACTGTATCTCTCTACATACCTCTCTACTGTACCTCTCTACCATACCTCATACTGTACCTCTCTACCATACCTCATACTGTACCTCTCTACCGTACCTCATACTGTACCTCTCTACCGTACCTCATACTGTACCTCTCTACGTATCTCTCTACCATACCTCATACTGTACCTCTCTACCGTACCTCTCTACCATACCTCATACTGTATCTCTCTACATACCTCTCTACTGTACCTCTCTACCATACCTCATACTGTACCTCTCTACCATACCTCATACTGTACCTCTCTACTGTACCTCTCTACCATACCTCATACTGTATCTCTCTACATACCTCTCTACTGTACCTCTCTACCATACCTCATACTGTACCTCTCTACGTACCTCATACTGTACCTCTCTACCATACCTCATACTATACCTCTCTACCGTACCTCATACTGTACCTCTCTACTGTACCTCATACTGTACCTCTCTACATACCTCTCTACCATACCTCATACTGTACCTCTCAACCATACCTCATACTGTACCTCTCTACCATACCTAACATACCTCATACTGTACCTCTCTACCATACCTCATACTGTACCTCTCTACCATACCTAACATACCTCATACTGTACCTCTCTACCATACCTCATACTGTACCTCTCTACCATACCGCATACCGTGGATCCATGCACATGTGTTCCCACTCCTACCTCCTGAAGTCTATTGTCAGTTGCATGGAGTTGTTATGACTGAGTGAGAAGGTGTCCTCCTGGCACCAGGGTGTCTTCCGTCATTCTCCCTGGAGATAGTAGTATAGTAGAGATAGTAGTCATCTGCTGAATCATCAGTACAGTCCTTCACTCTCATTCATTTTAATCATACAAATGGCCACCACTGGCACTACTAGTGATCAGATTTTGTAGAGCAAATGGTGACTAAGGCTACCTTGAAAAATTGTTCACAATATTATATTTAAGTAAGGTTGGTTTTTAATGTGAGTTGAACTTTTATTTTGTAGGTAGTCCCCTTCACTCCAGGAAGGAAAAGGCAGGGTTTGCTCCTGTAGCCCAGCCCAGTTCTAGGCAGACCTATTGTGTGGCGATGCCAACATGTGGCATGTGACAGAATACACTTTTAGTAAGATTCCATGTCTGTTTTTAGGCCATGAAGCTTATTAAACACAAGCGCATTATTGTGCTGATCGGTTGGTTGTGACCTTGGGGTTTGTAGTGCAGAGTTTGAGTGTAAAGTTACGCGGACGTGCAGTGGGCCTGAGGAACTACCAGTGGTCTGTGGCTCTTCACGTTGCTCTGTTCTTATTTGATTCTCAGCTCTGCACTGCACAAATACCACTGGGATTTTGAACATCATGCACTTACACACACACACACACAGTATGTGTGTAGATAAATACAGTTGTGTTTCATGTAACCCTGAGGATGTCCATTCATAAATACTTTTTGTGCTGTCTTAAGACATCAGGAGAACTTCTATCTTAAAAACTCTCAAATACATTGTAGCAATTAAACAAGTACTCCAGCAGGGGGCAGAGTCACTCTGTAGTTAGACTCACTGTAGTCAGATCTGCAGTTTTCTTAACTGTTGTTTCTCTACAAAAGAAAGCCAGTCACAGGGACGTGATCTTTGTGTGAGGAGAGACTTGTGTTCTGTGTGTGACTGAACTGTGGCGGTGAGTTTGTGGTAAACGCTGCCCTCGTTAACAGCTGCACTGTCCTTCCACACATAGACCAAACGCATCTGTGTGCTTGGCTCTGCTCTTTTCCCCTGGACTTGTGTGTGTTGATTTTGACTGGACAGTGTTGGCTCCCTGTGGGGAACAATCCAGTTTATTTTCTTATCCTCAACCACATAGATCTGTCTAACAGACCAGTTACATTCTTCCTTTAAACCAGCACAGATCTAACAGACCATCAGAATTCATCCTCTCACTCCCACAGATCTGTCTCACAGACCATCAGAATTCATCCTCTCACTCCCACAGATCTGTCTCACAGACCAGCAGAATTCATCCTCTCACTCCCACAGATCTGTCTCACAGACCAGCAGAATTCATCCTCTCATCAAAGGTCTCTCTAGAACGGCCCTGAGCACTCATTAACAGACGCAGTGGGGGTGGATATGGTTTAAGAGGGCAAGTGTAGAGGGCAAGTGTAGAGGGCAAGTGTAGAGGGCTTGCTATGTTGTTTCTAGCATGAAGCAAGTAGGCTGATCCTGTGGGCTTATGCAAAACTTATGTGAAACTCTGATATGAAACTATTGTGGTTTGATACAGGATATTCAACATCGTACCTTGTGCATAATTGCAGCGGTGTGTATATATGTAACTTTATTTGTTTCTGTTTTTAAAGGTTTGTGTGGCATGGTGGTAGAGGGAGGTAATCAACTTTCAGTAAATCCAACATCAGTTTCTCAAGTGCATTAGCTGTATGTGTCACAGACACACTGATGCTGACCAGTCTCATTACATCACACACTGACCCTGACCAGTCTCGTTACATCACACAGACTCTGACCAGTCTCATTACATCACAGACTGACCCTGACCAGTCTCATTACATCACACAGACCCTGACCAGTCTCATTACATCACAGACAGACTCTGACCAGTCTCATTACATCACAGACTGACCCTGAACAGTCTCAATACATCACACAGACTCTGACCAGTCTCATTACATCACAGACTGACCCTGTCCAGTCTCATTACATCACACAGACCCTAACCAGTCTCATTACATCACACACAGACTCTAACCAGTCTCATTACATCACACAGACCCTGACCAGTCTCATTACATCACAGACAGACTCTGACCAGTCTCATTACATCACAGACTGACCCTGAACAGTCTCATTACATCACACAGACCCTAACCAGTCTCATTACATCACACAGACTCTAACAAATCTCATTACATCACACAGACTCTGACCAGTCTCATTACATCACACAGACTCTGACCAGTCTCATTACATCACACACAGACTCTGACCAGTCTCATTACATCACACTGGCTCCAAACACTGAATTGTGACTGTGCTGGGTTAGAGGGTGGTGCTGGGTTGGAGGGTGGTGCTGGGTTGGAGGGTGGCGCTGGGTTGGAGGGTGGTGCTGGGTTAGAGGGTGGTGCTGGTTGGAGGGTGGCGCTGGGTTAGAGGGTAGTGCTGGGTTGGAGGGTGGCACTGGGTTAGAGGGTGGCGCTGGGTTAGAGGGTGGTGCTGGGTTGCAGGGTGGTGCTGAGTTAGAGGGTGGTGCTGAGTTAGAGGGTGGTGCTGAGTTAGAGGGTGGTGCTGGGTTGGAGGGTAGTGCTGGGTTAGAGGGTGCCGTGAGCTCCTGAGCTGCTGTGTGTTAGAAGGGAAATGTGTAAGATAGGACTGTGGGGGGTGTTCTGTATGCCTGTGTGTGTGTGTGTGTGTGTGTGTGTACACATGTGTGTGTGTGTGTGTGTTTAGAATGGAGGAATCTAGGCCGCTGCTGTCACCTCGGGCTGCCTCTCTAGTTCTGGGTCATCGTAAAGTCCGGGAATCCTGATCCAGAACTACAAGCAGCATTTTAGAAAATCCCTCAAACATTTAAAGTACATAATTTAAAGTACATAAAAAGCCATGTGGTATGTTAATGCTGAAATAAATTAAATAAGAGTTTAATAAGTTATACCAAAAAATTACAATAAAGGTTCTTTTGGTTGCAATATTAAACACACAAGACTCCTGACCTGGTTGTGGGGGCTTGACTTGTCAATTTGAAGTTACATACCGAAGTCAGAAAGATACAAGTGGGAGGTGTAGTAATGTAAATGTAATTAATATTTGTAATTACACATGATCCCTTACTGGCCTTTAATCTGCGACAGGGTGCAAATGGTGGTTACACTGCAGTAATTTCACTGAGACCTTCGGTTTCCACAACAGAAGCATGAGAATTGTGGAGGTGGCTCAGTGAGGTAGCTGGCGTCATGTCCCCCCCTCTGCTCCACCCCTGTGTCCTCCTCCTCCCCCACAGATCTCCCTTCCCCCAGCAGCCCCCCCCCCTTAATCCCAGGGGTCACTGTCACATGTCTGCAACTGCTCCCTGCTCATTCAAGCTCATTTGTATGCTCTCCTCAATGAGAGACGCACTTCATAGCCCACAGCTGCCTAGCACAGAAGCAGTCATGGACACTCTCAGGTCCTGTATCCATCCACACACTCCCTACTCATCACCCCTCTGAACCCCTCCCCCGTGGCTTCTAAGCCCCGCCCCCATGCCCACCTCCCCGCCCCCCTGAGTGGCAGAAGGAGCAGATGAGAGCTTTGGGTTTCCTCCCTGCTTGCTGGCCCTGCCTCCAGCAGCACAATAGCGCTGATTGTTCATGTGACACAAGGCACACACACGCAGACAGAGATACACACACACACACACACTGACACACAGAGAAAGAGGGATTGAGGCAAGAAGAGAGTGAGTGGTGTTCCCCTGCCATATGCTCTCTCTTCACTGGAATGTGATTATCTTCATGGGTTACAGACCGAAAACAGAGGGAGAGGGAGAGAGAAAGAGAGAGATAGGGAGGTCTGTGAGTGGAGTGGGTGAGGGGGAACAGAGGAGGAGAGATGTGGGGTTGACTGAGTGAGAGAGAGAGAGAGAGAGAGAGAGGAAGCAGGAGGGGGAGAGAGCTGCAGAACAGAGAGGGCGCGTTCACCACGAAGCTGCGATCGTCTACTTCTGCCTCCGCTCTCTGGATAAGGACAACAGCCCCAGCACTCTGGAGCCCTGCAGAGTAAAGCCGCCCCCCGCGCACGCACACACTCTCCTGCCTGTGGACGTAATAAGACAAGGACACATCAGGTCAGTGGGACTTCTTCTCCTCCCCTCCCGTGTCCGGATGCTGTCCGGGCGGTGGGGCAGGGACCTTCTCCTCTGAAAGGCACTTCTGGAGGTCGAATGATTCAGGAAGAATGAGTTATGTGTTGTAGCGTCATGCCAGTGTGTGGTTTGTGGTTTTCCCAGTGTGAGATTTGGATTGATATGATGATAACAAAGGCAGGTGCAGCTCTGAGAACACTGCAGACTACACATGCAGCAGGAGACGAGCTGTAGGAGAGACACCGTGAGCTGTAGGAGAGACAGTGTGATCTGTAGGAGAGACAGTGGCAGCTGTAGGAGAGACAGTGGGAGCTATAGTGTGAGCTGTAGGAGAGACAGTGGGAGCTACAGTGGGAGCTGTAAGAGAGACAGTGGGAGCTATAGTGTGAGCAGTATTAGAGACAGTGGGAGCTATAGTGTGAGCAGTATTAGAGACAGTGGGAGCTATAGTGTGAGCAGTATTACAGACACTGGGAGCTATAGTGTGAGCTGTAGGAGAGACACTGGGAGCTATAGTGTGAGCTGTATTAGAGACACTGGGAGCTGATGGAGCATCAGCAGTTCTAACAATCTGGGGGGTCAGGATCTGTCATTTGGTGTAGTCTGTGTGTATGTGTGTGTGTGTGTGTGTGTGTGTGTGTGTGTGTTCTGAGAACTGCAAGGTCACAGTTGTGTGTCAGACCAGAGTATCTGTAAAGCAAGTTACTTTATTGATGTGCGAAATCACACGTTCACTCCAATAACAAGACTGCTGCACATATTTACGTGGTTTGAATGCTTGTGTATACATGCCTGTGTGTGACTGTTGTATTGTGTTTTGCAGCAAGTCACAGAATGTTACCTTTGTATGTTTAGGCTGTTGCTAGTGAGTCACTGTCAACACTTAATCATCAGCATGGTTTGCACGGACACACTAGTGTGGTGAAACCGTCAAATCTCCACAAAGTCATCTGCATGTTTTGCATAAAAATTGCATATTTTTAATAGGTAATAGGCTTAATAGGTATTTAGTGATGCATTTCAGTCGTTTCAATTTTTGTGATTAACAGTCATTGCAGTGTAGTTCACCTCATGTGTCATCCATTAATAATAACCTATTAATAATGGCCTCACTGCCAGAAATGTGACCTTGCAGAAATCCCAGAGTTAGTGACTCAATTATGGACATGGCAATGAGACTGTGCACTCTTCCCCTGGCTTTCACTCACTCGTGTTTGTTTGTTCATGCAGGTTGTGAGTACTGACAGAGTTAATGGAGAAAAATGTTCATTCTGATACTGACTAGTGTTCTCACTCTTAACAACATGACTGCATACGTGTACAAATAAGCAGAAGTTAGATTGTAGATGGAAAGTCAATACGTTCAAAGAAGGAAGAAGCGTTTTAGAGAACGAAACATTAACAGATACAAAAGTGACACGCAGCAAATGTCACCCCTCCCTTCCTCTCTCTCTCACTCTCTCTCTCATTCTCTCTCTCTCTCTCTCTCTCTTTCTCTCTCTCCTTTCCTCTCTGCATGTGCTCCGTTCACATTCGCTGGGACACACGTCTAAACTCTTGTTCTTGATGTCCGCAAATTACTGAATTACTTCCTTTCCAACTTCAGTGTTACCATGTTACCCTGTAAAACATTTTGGGCCCAACCACACACATCTACACGCTGACAAAAGGAAGTTTTGAAACATTTACATTTACATTTACATTTACATTTACGGCATTTAGCAGACGCCCTTATCCAGAGCGACTTACAAAAAAGTGCTTCATTGTTTTACTCAGAACAAAATCTCTAGCTAGTTAGTTTAGGCTAAACCCAGGAAGAAACTTTAAGCAAAGATATTATTAGATACAGTCAGTATGGACGCCTAGATATACTCAAATATATACTGAAAAAACTCTACTTAAAAGATAAAAGCAAGAAAAGTCATTACAGTCATTACAAATATATACAGAATATATACAGAAACAAACCCCACACTCCTGTAGTGTGTAGTCCATGTCACTGGGCCTCAGCTTGGGGCTGTTCTGAGAGTAGCTCTCCTGTTCATGCTTGCATCTGCTTGCAGTTGACATCATTATGGGAGTGGCACCGTGCTGTGGCCAGGGGGTGGTCTCTAGGGTCTGGAGCATCTGCATACACACTGCCCAGGCCTAAGACTCTCTGCTGATGTGCCTGTAATTCTCCTTTCTGGGTCACTGTCTCATGGGAAGGGCAGAGTGTCTGGGTCACGCTCTCTGGAAGGAAATCTTAAGAATTCTTGCCACATTTCTTAAGTCTTTGCTAGAGCTGCAGCGTTTATGGAGCGTTTTCAGCCAGGTGATCTGGTGTCTGGAAAATTCTTCTGAATGTGGGTCATGGTCTTTCTGTTCATGACTGGTGTCGGTGCACCCAGCCTGTAGTTTTTAAGAGGCATCGTTGTGCTTTTTGAGGTAGACACACTGTGGTGGTCTTAACGCAGGTGGGAATTCGTGCTTATGCTAAGAAGAGGTGAAGGACAGCGAACAGCTCCACTGCACACATTCCACTCTTCCTCACGAGTCTTCCTCACGTCCGCAGGCGAGACTGTCACCGTTGCTCCCTGCACCTCCACAGTTGCAGAGTCAGTCTGGCTCTTTATAAGGGCCCCAGTATCGAGGGGATACCCCACTGATCCGCTCCCCTTCGGAATATGCAGGAGCCCCATGTCAACTCTGTGGCGTGATGGAGTCCTTGATGCTCCTGGACTCTGCCGTTTCCCAAGGCCTGTAGCAGCAGACCAACTCCAACTCCATCCTCAAAAGGTTCAGCGAAGGATGCACTTCCAGCGACAACCGAGGAAGCATGGTGTCCTCAGGAGCTATTGAGCCAGATCCACGCCACAGTCATTGAATCCGTCCCATGCACATCCGTCGCCATCTGATTGGATGCAGCCACATAACAGGACAGGAAGTGACCGCAGCAAGCAGCACGGAGAGCCGGCAACCCCTCTGCGTTCTCCTGCCCCCAGGACTCGAGAAACAGGAATCTAGCAAGGGAACTCATGACAGATCCAGATCCCTCACACCCTGGACACGACCTCTTTCAGCTACAAACAGCAGAAGCCGCATGATTGGCTGACTAGTCCCATCTCCTGTGCCAGAGTTACTCAGATTTTCTCCAGTCATAACATACTGCTTCACAACTACAACAGCGTATGGTAGAACACTTTGTATGCTCCACAACGTCCCATACAGCATGTGTTGTACATAATCTGGTTATTGCATATTGTGTATTGTTTGCATATTGCCTGTATTGCTTAAGTTATCAGCAGAACCAAAGCTATTGCGTGTGTCAGCATTTGTGGCCGTTATCGCTGATTCTGATTCTAAAAGCAAATACTGAAATCGTTGAGCTACTCTGTCAGGGTGGCATGTCTGTTGGTTAGCGCTCTGTTCCTGTTGAGATGATGTGTGATCTGTCACATGTGGTTGTCTCTTTGCCTCTTTTCGTGGCTCTATGTAGGCCATTCCTGTTTTTATTCCTCTGTTGTCCTGAGTTCAATGCTATGGAGCAGGTGCAGCAAAGTTTACCTGTGTCTTTTGGGTGGGGTGTGTCCTCAATGCGTCTCAAGGGCACTAAATAGGGCACTGTATTCTCAGTGTAGGTATGGCTGTAGCTGCTCCCCCTGCAGTGTGTTCACTTGTGTCTACCACACAGTCTGTCTGCGTGACACTATTCTGCACTGCATTGTTGGAACTTGGTGAATGCAACACAGCACATAACTGAACACATGTGTATGTGAAACTAAAAAGAAACATTTTCTTTGCGCTTTTTGATACGTTCCTGCATGCCTAGCATGGAAAGATCAACCCTCCACGTTAGCACAGTGCAGGTGCCGTGTCCAGACCACACCCCCGGCGGGAACTAGCAGCAGTACTGAAGAGGTCTCAAGAGGAGGCACTCGGTGGCAGACTTCACACCCAGCGGCAGGTTTCACACTGACAGAATGTGTTTGCCAGCATCGGTCTTCTACAATTGGGAGGAAGACCTGCGATAATAATGAATTTGATGTAACTAAACATACAGCACAGTTACAGAGCAACTTTCGGTTCTTTAGGTTATACAAAAAGTGCATAAAATGAGGTTAACGATGATCAGTTGTGAGTGTTTTAAGATGCTCTTATGTAATTGTAAGATTCTATTGGTTAACGTAACCATACAAGTGGTCAAACGTACTCTCCCTCCCACAGCAGTATGAGACAACTGGGAGGGGAAACAGTGGGGTTAGACATATACACGCATGCACACACGCATACTTATGCAGACGCACGAGCGTACATATGCAGACGCACACGCTGGAACGAACTTGAATTCTGCACACAAGGCAGTGGAGTACGACTGCAGTAGGAAGGCACAGAGAGATGTCTGCGCAGGACAGAGAAGGTACGAAGGAACACAGCTGTTGAGTTCTAACACAGCAGATAGAGCTTTTTTCCTCTTTCTTACGTACTTACAAGATGGAAGAGCAAGTTAGTGTTCAAACTGTGTGTGTGTGTGTGTGTGTACAGCATATTTATTAAGTTCACTGATCACACTTCAACTACATATAAACTACAAAGTCTTCAGCTTCTTGCAGACAAGCCACAAACACGTAGAGTGATAGAAGCAAGGTTCCTCTCTCGCTGAATCTATTAAAGGCAGTCACCCCAACCTCAGTCTCTGATACATTTCTGTCCCCAGCTGCCATGGCAACCCAAGCCTATTGTAACCATGGTGCTACTTCTTAGTCCCCTCCCTATTTCCAGTGTCCAGGACTGGCCAGCAGTCAGTGGGCTGGATGTCTAATTGGACAGAAGGGTTGAGTTAGACATTGAACTTTGAGTTAGACGTAGAACTTTGAGTTAGACATATAACTTTGAGTTAGACGTAGAAGTTTGAATGAGTCACTAGCTGACATATGAGTTTAGAAAAACCAATAATGTTGCATAATTTGTGATTTGTGCGTTAAATTGCTATGAGAGTGGGAAAGCTCTCCAGACCAAGATATCACATTAGGGTTTGGGAGACAGCGGCGATGACTTTGTACCATTGACTTTGAAGTTACCCTGTAACACTCTGACCCTGGACACCTTATTTTGTATTGATACTCGTACATATTCATAGACGAGGGGGTGGGATCTCTGGTCTCTGTGCAGAAACCCTCACACAGACTGATCCTGGACGCCTTCATTGCCTGTAGCTTTGAGGAACAGTTGTGCTTGCGTTTTAAACAGCTGAGGCAGTGATGTTTCTGCCAATTCCAGATCAAGGAGACGAGGCCTGCTGCTTCTCCACCAAGAACCCTGATGATGCAGAGCCTTGTGTAGCGGTGAAGATCGCTCAGTCCCAAGGTAGCCGGTCACTCCTTCGTTCTAGTCTTTTTTTCATTTTTCTTTTCTCGTTTCTTTCATTCTTTCTTGTTCTTGTATCTATTTGTTTTCTTTCATTTGTTCCTCTTCTTGTATCTCCTTACCATATTTGTGTTACGTTCCTCTCTCGGCACCTGTTCTTAACTGGGTTTGAAGATATCATCGATGTTGAAAGCCATTTATAAACGTCAATTTTATATTCTTTATGCAAACAGACAGGTATCATTCAAGTTGTGACAGTCAGCAGTAAACAGTTTGCACAGGTCATGGAACTGTGTTAATATTAGACATAGAGCATTTGTGCATTACCTTAGCTAGATGCAACCTGCTGTTCACAAGTGATTCTATTTCCATCTGCGTTTTTGTATCAGGAGCAACTTACCCAGTACAAAGACGTTTCCCACTGTGTTTTTAATACTCACTTCTGTAGAGTGGGGAATGTTTCTGTATTTTGCTTTGTTCTCTGTTGTACTGTTATTTGCTTTGTGCTGTGTTGTAGGCAAGGCACGTTTATTTGTACAACTCGTATCATTCACAGTTGCAAAGCACTTCAAGCAAACACATAAAACAATGATGGTAATAAAATAAAATAAGAAGCTCATTATATCCCAAGGTCTATGACGTCAGGCTTTTGCCACAAATATGTGGATAAATGTATTGAAATAGATAATAACATAAAAAAGGGAAAATAAACTCACTAATGAAAACATTTAGATTGAAAGGCCAAAACAGATCAACAGTGTGAGATCTTAATTTTAAGCATGCAAGTATTTTTTTTTTAATTAATTCACTTATGAAATGATTGCAGTTATGTGTAGAATAAAAGCTAAACACCACTTCTACTCCTACCTTCTAGCTTTACATTATCTACGTATATCTGAAGAGCATTCAGGGACGAATCCATTCAATCATTTATAGACTAGTAGTAGCCAATTTATAAGAGTTTTAAAGCTGGATTAATATGCTCTGTCTGTTCTTTATGTCTTGGTTAAAACTCAGAGTTTCATTCATTAAGATATTAAGACATTAGGATTTTGATTCTAGCTATATTCTGCTGTGGTGATTTGATATGGTGTTTTTGGAGATATGCACTAATTAGTGGTCTAATGCTTACAATTTTAGTCTTGCAAAAACCTTGCAAATAGTGTTAGAGGTATTTTGCGGTTATCTGTTTTTCAGGGCTTTTAGGTTTTCTACTGTGAGAGAGCACAGGTGTTATTGGTGTTCCTGTTAATGAGATAAACACACTAACTCAAGGTTAGAAGTAGGAAGGCTTTGATTCACATTTGTACTTTGATTTTTTTGTTCTCCACTTTCTTGTTTAGCTTCCCTGCCCTCTCTTTGTTGTTTACGGATGTTTTCTTCTTTTTGAAGTCTTCTTAGTCATTACTTCAAGATGATGAACAGAGCAGAAAGGTCTTTGATATTATTTTCCATTGTGTATGATTTTAAATTAATGAGTTATGATGATAGTTAGGTTCTGTGAGAATATGAACTATTAATTCATATATATTACAAATTATTATTAATAATAATTCTAATATGGGGCCTAGAAATATTAATTATTTTGTCCAACTTCTGTGAGAAGAGACACATGGCAAAAACATTAACACAGTTTAATAATAAAGCAGTCGGAAAAGAAGATGATAGACATATAAAGAAACAAAATAGCAACATGTGAATACATTCACCCAGCTGAAAATAAGGCATGTATAAGAAAATTAACATATTACTTGAACAGAAAAGATGAAAAGAGCAAGGCTGCTAAAATCTCCATCACATTTTATGATGTCACTCATGATGAAAGTTTTGCTGGTCTCCTGGGACGTGAGAGCAGACAGGAGACAAGCCAAAGGTTTAGTTATTCACCAGAGTGTCCTGTTTGTTTGCTTGTCTTTGTGTCTTGTGTTATGAGGGTGGCTGTTTGTTTGTTGCTGGTGGTGAGACTGGGTGGTTACACGGTCCCCTAACATCTCACATTTGTTGTAGCATATGCTCTTCAGTTCATGTCTTCGTTTGGAAGATGTACGCAACAGGGCGGGTCGTCTTCCCCTGACTGACGGTATTTAGGGGAGGAGTAACACATATGAGCCACACATTTGGAGCAGAACTGGGCTGACGGGTTTGACAGGCACAATTTAGCTACCCCCTGGTACCAGTGCAAGACCTGTAACCCGTGGCTAGACTGTATACAGTGAACTGCATCAAAGGGTCACCTGTGCATTTAAATTTATTTTAATTCAAGGCATATCATTATTATAACATGCATATATGTATTATCACAGACCAGACCCTATGTTGCAGCCCTACTAGATGTAAGTGTTGATTACTTCTCCAGTCAGTGACACCAGGGGCGGATTGCAGGCTGCATTTTGCAGGATTGTGGGTTTAGTTGAGTTTTGTTGGATTGTTGAACAGTGTGGAAATTGACATCAAAGAATCCAAGTTGAAATAAACCCCAAAGTCCCAAAGTCTCGGTCATGTATTAAAACGAAAGCAAACGCAAAGAAAATGTATGAAATTTGCTGAACAGTTGAACTATTTGAATTATATGTCAAAAGTGCTTTTCCGTGTATTAGTTTGGGTGTGTGTGTGTGTTTATCAGTGTGATTGCAAGAGATTCCTTTATTTGCATATTGTGTTTTTTGTAATTAGATTTTTAGACATTTTTAACCATCTGCCCTGTGCTGAGTTCCCTTTGAGGATTCCACTGTGAGATTTCTATCAGTGTGACGACGTGTGCCACTCTCACAAGTCTCCACATACTTAGAGATTTCAAGTTTTTTGTTCCTCATTCCAGTCGAACTCCTGACATTTCTCACGTTCGTTTTGGCTGCTTCTGTTCGCTAGCATCTCAGCCTCAGGGAGCTGTGTGATGTGTTTTGATTTAAAAATCTTCAGCTTTACTCTGACAGGAATCTATGATGTAAATGAGCACCTACAGATATGGTAGTACTTAGCATAGAGTCATTCTCGAAATAAAGACGGTAAAGACAGTATCTCCTTAATGTAAGCCCTTTTTAACATTCAGTGGTCTATCGGCAGATTAAATTGCAAGTTATGCTTCGGTGTATCTGATTGTGTGGTTTTTTGCCTTGCGCAGTTGCAGGTGGGAGGAGCAGGTGTGATTCCAGATCAGCACGTTTGCCTGGTTTCCTAGTGTCATGTAAAACAGTTTGTGTGTGAATACCGAGGCCCGACCCAACTCTGTATGGAGCAGGGTCGAAGTCCGCACCCAGCGTTTAAAAGTGCAGGGGGGCACAGGCAGCTGTCGTCTCTGGTCCGGAATGCACTAGAAAGGAGGAGGAGTCATTTCTTTGTGGCTTTTCTGCAGTTTGTTTTCTGTCAGTGTGTGTTTTGTAAGGGTCAGTGAGGGCTGTGTGAAAGACAACTCTGCAGTTATTCTTAGAACATTATATGTTTTGTGAGAGCGTCAAGGTGAGTTTAACCTGATCTATGATTTCATGTCACTGAGCAGCTTGTGACATCTCGCTTGTGAAAGTCTTGCGGTAGTCTTTGTTTTCTGTACTTTATTGCTGAATTGAGAGATTCGTACCATTTCTTTTGCATGTGAACGGTACTCTCATTATTGCTGGGATTTTATTACAGTTTGGCTTACAGGATTAATGAAGTTTTTTTTAGCTCATTAATTACTTTATTGTCTGTTTTGCTTCATCATATTTTTTTTCCCATCGTTTTACCACTGTATGAAATGTATGTGTAAGCGTTTGACTCAGTGTAAATGCAGGTGAGTTCAGAAGATCACAGGTGAACACAGGTCAGTGTCTGATATAAAGGATGGAACCATCTGTCCACAGCATGTGAGCAGCTACTATGCCTTATCTAAAATTCTTTTCTTACAAGCCAAATTCCTTAAACCATATCTGACATCTCTTCCTGCTGTTTGAGATCATTTCCTCTTCTAACAGAAATAAATGGGCTTTTGTTTTTCATTAGTCCCACAAAAAAATGACGAAGCTCGAGTTCCCTAAGGTCATCGGTAGCGCGCCGCAGGTTAAAGCAAGCACAGGGCTGGAAATGGGAAGTCATGGGAATGAGTCCCACGCCGGTTTGCTTCTTCGTTCGTAGCTAGATGATGAGAGGATGTTACTATGTTACTTTTCCCCCAGTGGTGCAGCTTCCGTCTCTCCACCCCAGAGACCCCAGCTGGAAAACCTCCTCAAAGTTGGTGTCCAAAGTTGGAAAGCAGATGCTGTAGGACAGTGTCCTTGTGCTCCATCGTGTAACTCCATACGTGGATGATATCCGTGGTTTCCTGCCAGGTCCGTGAGGGTTCGCGTTAATGGAAGGACGTTTTTAACATGGTGGCAAAATACCAGCATGGAGACGAGATGTGAATTCAAGCCAGTGGATATTTTTGCTCTCTGATTTTAATATTTTTATTGTTGCTGTTCTGTTCACAGTCGGCCTGGAAAGCCAGAAAAATATGCAAGAATCACATCCGGCACAGGACACGGACATTTGGCGCTGACGGGTCTTTTAGCCAATCACGTGATGTCGTGTAGTGCATTTAGCTTTGAGAGATGAGCAGTAGTGACTGGAGACATGTCACAGACCAAATGAGACCAGCTGTCTGTGACTCTCTTTGCAATTCCTATTTCATCCACACTATCTCATACCAAGCTAGAGCAGGCAGGTTGCTATGGAAACCATGTAGCTGGTCTGTAGGAGCGTGGCCTGCCTTTAGGCACATGACTCACCTGGGAGGGTTTGTTTCAGTGCTCAGACAGACGGTCTCAGTCATTCTACTCAGACAATCTCAGTGAACTCTCAGATGGATGGACAGAATCTCTCTGTCACCCTGTACAGAAGGATGGAGAGAATCTCAGTCACTCTGGTCAGACTGACAATCTCAGTCAATCCGCTCAGATGGATCGTCTCAGTCACGCCGCTCAGACAGACAGAAGTTCAGTCACTCTGCTCAGACAGACAGATAGAATCTCAGTCACTCTGGTCAGACGGATCATCTCAGTCACTCCGCTCAGACAGACAGAATTTCAGTCACTCCGCTCAGACAGTCAGATAGAATCTCAGTCACTCTGGTCAGACGGATCGTCTCAGTCACTCCGCTCAGACAGACAGAATCTCAGTCACTCCGCTCAGACAGACAGAATTTCAGTCACTCCGCTCAGACGGATCGTCTCAGTCACGCCGTTCAGACTGACAAAATTTCAGTCGCTCCGCTCAGACAGACAGATACAATCTCAGTCACTCCATGCAGGCAGTAGGAGGTCAGCATCGCTTGGCTTGTTACTGGGGACTTTACGCTGCTCACACGCAGAGATGCATAAGGAAGTGAGCTGGAGGAAGTGTAGTGGTTTGTTCTGAGAAAGTGTAACCCTGTTTGGTCGACGTTCAGAGCTCGTCACAGATGCCTTTGTCTCCAGAAGGTGATGACGCTTCTGCATCCAAGACCAGTTCACACCATGTTGCACAATAAACGCGTGTGTTTTTGCTTAAATGGTATGGGGAAGTATCTCTGTGATGTCCAGTAAGCATTCAGTAATGTTGCGAGCTTGCATGTATATGCGAATGGCTTTTATTGCATTAAACTTGGCGTCTCTGCAGATGGTTGTAATATATTCAGACACACAGATGCATGACATCTACCTAAGTGGTGGCGACACTGCTGTTTACTGTTGTAGTGTGTCCTGTGTGTCCTGGCCTATTAGCTGCCGTTCTGGTTCATTAAAGCCTGAAGCTCCATTTGACATGCCCCTCCTCAAATGCAGCATCTTTCATAGTGAGACATGAAACCCTCAGCCTACTGGTACCAAGATGTACAATGGATCAAAAAAGGCCTGAGTGTGAGCAGATGAAGGTCCCCTTTGTGCCAGATCATCGTCGCCATGGCCTGCTCTTCTTTTAACCAGCCTCTCCCTTTCTGTAGCGCTCTGTTGGGGCTTTATAGTTTAGGGAGCTGAATGTGCAGTGTGTAATCATTACGTATGTGCACACACACACACACACATTCACACATTCACACTGGCACTTATCAATGACTGGGAGCTGTTAGCTGACCTCAGTTAATTGCAGTTGTCTATTAGAATGGTGTGTATTGCAGTATAGTCAAGTCCCGTGCCTGTTTTAGCAGTGACGCGTGGGACATTTGTACTTCCCTTTTGAAAAGCTGCGTTCTTGTGTGAACCCCTCTTGTCTCTACGCAGCAGTAAAAATAGCCTGCCATTTATTTGCTATTTGCCTCTCACTGGCCTGAGATTATAAAGATAAACGCCATTTACATTCCAGTAATTCTTTAAACTCCTGGGAATTTTTTTTTCCATGAGCTGGGTTGTTTTGTTGGTAAAGAGGTCTGAGGTTTTCTCATGGCCAACGAGAGACAAAGTTGAAGACAGAACTCAGGGCGATGGAGAGTAGAGATAGAGAGATACATTGTAGAGATTTTCTCCTCACAAAAAAAAAAACAAAACAAAACAACAAACCCTTGTTTGCACAGAGCTGCAGTCTTGTCCATACGCCCGTTGATTGACGAGATGACCGTTCTTTCATTTCCAAAGAGGAACATGACGGCAAACCTGATACTTGCCTTGAGTGAGACTGTTTCAATGTGTTTTCTGATGAGCACGACATACATCAGTACAGAAAAAAACATGCTCGTCTCAACTTCTCGTATTTATCATGGCAGATGTCAGAAAGATAGTGAAACTTTTGAATATGAACATATGTGGAGGGAGACGAGGAATGAACCAGTACACAGAACTGAAGCACTTTGCTCGAGGTGGAACATGCGGGGCCTGAACATCAGTCACGTATTCTTTTGTGGAAGCCATACAGCAGGGTGAGGTGTAACAGAACACGTACAGTTACCGCGGCGTGTAGGGTCTTTGGAAGATGCGGAGAAAGTCAGATTCTAGAGTCTAGTTCTATAAAATGTGGTTGCACTGCATATTACGAATCATGCAGATCGGTCTTCAGTTGAGTGCTGGAATTGGTATATAAGAGTGACCCCCATGACTTCGTCCTGCACATTTCCTGCATGACAGGAGTTTAATTAGGTTTGAGGGAGGAGTGAAACGCTCCAGACGTCAGCCCTCCAGAGCATGTGTGGGTGGAGGTGGAACATCACTGTAAGTATCCAGACCATAACGATTGTTCCAAAACGGCCCAGCATTCCTGCACAAGACATACAGCATGTAGATCACAGGTCCAGGTGACGACGTGCGTTCAGGGGAGGCCCAACAGGTTATTGGACAGGTTAAATAATCTAGCACACTGGAAGTGTATATCTGAAATGTAACCACAGCTTTAAAGGACAGTGTAGGTTAATTGTGCTGAAATGCACTCTGGACTCACAGATGTGCGGTGTGCTCTCTTGTTGCCATAAAGAGCCTCTTCTGGACTTTTCCCGGTAATTGAAAGAGGGAGCTGAGGTTTAGAAGTGCAGTTTCTAAGGCATGAAGCACACGCCTGTTTCTTCTCCCCTCTTACAACTTTACTATCTTATGACTTTATGTATCTTAGAAGATACATCATTCTTTCCCGCCATTTCACTCTTAGTGTGACTGGCATATTCACATTCTTGTCTCACAAGCCGATGGATCATCCACTCCCCCTCTGTCTGTCTGTCTGATGGTCAGATCCTGGCCGGGGCACACGGCGCAGTTCCAGCGAGAGACAGAGCCAGGACACCAGGCCCAGAGGTCAGAGCTCTCCTGGAGTAAATGGAAGAGGTTCAGGCCGCTGCCTACAACAGCATCTCAAACCACAAGGTTGAAACAAACACACACAAACACACACACATATGCGTACACATAGATACAGATAGAACTCCATCACTTCTAATATAGTAAGGCTATGCTTACAGTTGATAAGGGAAATTTAGGCCATTGTCTGACATGGCATAGAGCAAAATACATTTTAAAAACAAGAGCTGCCTTGTATGTAATAATTGTTTTAAATACAGTAGACACTTTACAAAACCTAATTATTTAAGCTTAGGAATTGAAAACAAAACTGCACAGATAAAACTTTGGCTGTACAAGACTGGGGACTAGATCTCAGAAATGTTGCATCAAGTATGAAATATTGTGGTTGGTGAGTTGCTGTAGCTCAGTACCCAAGAGAGCACATATACTGGAATACTCATGAACATACATTCATATAATATACATTCATGAGTCTGCTCTATGCTGTAAACAGCAATGGTTGGAAATGTCAGTAGAGTTTTGTGGTCTCACTGCTGTAGAGTGCTGACTTTTGTCGTGGTGTCCTACTCATCAGGCAGGGAGCAATCTTGAAGGGTGTTATGTGTTACTGTTCTGGAGAAGTCGCTTGGGAAAGAATCACATAGCTCATGCACCAAGAAACTCTGAAGGAGTGTGAATTTCCCTCTGGGATCAATAAAGTATCTGTCTATCTATCTATCTATTAAAAAGTGGCCCACAGGCATGTATCCCTAGTCAGGCCAGTGAAAGATGACTGGAAGGATGAGAAATGTAAGATGGTTCATGCAGTGAAACTGTGTCTGAGGCACAACAGCAGGTGGTTCAGGTGGGGTACGACTGAACACTCCTCTCAACGATCAGCTCATACAGCTTCAACTTGCTGTAGTAAAGCTCTACTGCCACCTCCTGATCATTTAGCGTCACTGCATTTTTATTTAAACAAATTGGCTAGATTCTCCTCCCATAAAAGGGTGTTATGTTTTTTTTTTGTTTCTTTTTTATGTACTGATGCAAATGTCTATGTTTGATGGGGCGGTCGACCGTAGTGCCACCTAAACCAGAAAACCTCCAGAGCCCGGTGACAGAGCTGTGTAAATCGCTGGGCAGGACTCCACCCTTCAGCTCCAAGATGGAGGATGGAGGAGGTGGGGGAAGTTCAAAGGGCAGAGTGTTGGACCTCATCAACCACTTTGAGGAGAACAGGTACACGGCCTCCTACGTTTCAGACACTTAAGTAGCAAAATCATGGACGAGCCCAACTGTGATGTTTGTCACCACCTTGCGCTGTCAGCCGTTAGGCTAATAATGCTACGCCTCTGATTCACATACATTATACATATCCTTGCAGGTCTCAGCACGGTGTTTGGTGACTGCAGTTATATATCCTGTAGCAGTGCATTCGGTGTTTGCTCTGCCTTTGACCAGCAGTGCGTTGTCAGAACAGTGTTATTATCACTCGGCACTTACCGGATTTTCTACTGACGTGTTTTTAAAAAAAGTAATTTAATGTGTTTAAGTTCTACGGTGTGTAAGTAGGGTAAGGTGAACGGCGTCTGTGCGAGAAGCAGTTTCAGTGTCACGATGGAGAAGTCGGGTGACCACCACTTGCAAAAGTTTCTCAACATGAATGTTGAGTAGGGAAGAGGTTTCAGACCAGCGGAGCCGCTTGAGGGCTTGACTCTGAAACCTGAAGCACAGTTATGAAGGTTTAGATGAAGGAAACCTAAACGCAGGTAATGGTGCGTAACTCTCTCACAAGCTGCTTCAAGTAGGGGTTAGTAGGGCTTGTATCGTAGCCTGCTGATGGAGATCATTTCAGATAAGCCGACAGTTTAGAGTGAAATCTTATGCCTTCTTCTCTTCTCAAGTTCGTGTTTTTATCCTCCTGGTCTCAAGGTTTCAGTGTCGGGACTCTTTTCAGTGCCTGGAAGTTGGTGCTGTTCATCCAGTAGGTGGTACAAGGTCAGAACGTAGAGTTAATGTTACATTCAGTTGACCTGAATGTACGTCATGTTGACTGTATGTGACGAAATATTCCAGAAAGGGTTGTAGTGTGTAAATCTCAATGATTAACTTCTCTACAGTATGTTAATAATGTGGCTGAGTGATACTCTACCTTAATTTTTCATGTCATCTTAAAGGTTTCCTAAAATGCCAGATATGTTGTGAAAAGATTGCTTTTGACTCTATTCATGGCACATTTAACAATGTTTGAGGGACTTAGCTACCACCTACTGGCTCTCAGATCTATAAATACATACACACGCACGCACGCGCGTACATCCTGTTTGTCTTGCAGTTCTAATGACGTTCTTACAGTCTGTGTAGGAGACTGTATGTCTTGAGTTGTAATAGGACACTTTGAGTGACATATAAAGTACATTTGAATCATCTTCAATATATTAAGACGTATCTTAATAAGCTTAAAAGCCCACATGCTCTACAATATTAGTCTCTATTGTTACCTTTTGGATTAAAACAGCATAGGAAGGAAACCTGGACTAGGGTTCAAGAAAATGTGCTATACAATAAAAACAATTTAAAAAACTAGACAATATCACTTTGATGTTACTCATATTCTCATTTGTCATTTGATCATTAATGTCATGTACTGTTCGTCATAGCAAACGAGACCTGTGAAATGTCCATAATGCATGACCCTCTGCCCCTGCCCTGCCCAAGAGCTTCCTACCCCCCCCTGCAGGAAAAGTCAGTCTTACATGTGCAGCAGGTGGCAGCAGACTGGGAAACAGCTGCAGGGCCTGCAGGATGTGTGTGTGTGTGTGTGTGTGTGTTTTGGTTGTGTTTGTGTATATATTCACTGTTTACTTCACTGCTGGTCCTAATTCCATGTCTGGTTCAGACTACAGGTTAGATCATGTACTGATTCAAACCTGTACCCCTGCTCATGAGGCCTCTACTGTGTGTGTGTGTGTGTGTGTGTGTGTGTTTTGGTTGTGTTTGTGTATATATTCACTGTTTACTTCACTGCTGGTCCTAATTCCATGTCTGGTTCAGACTACAGGTTAGATCATGTACTGATTCAAACCTGTACCCCTGCTCATGAGGCCTCTACTGTGTGTGTGTGTGTGTGTGTGTGTGTGTGTGTGTGTGTGTGTGTGTTTTTGGTTGTGTTTGTGTATATATTCACTGTTTACTTCACTGCTGGTCCTAATTCCATGTCTGGTTCAGACTACAGGTTAGATCATGTACTGATTCAAACCTGTACCCCTGCTCATGAGGCCTCTACTGTGTGTGTGTGTGTGTGTGTGTGTGTTGTGTGTTGTGTTTGTGTGTGTTTGTGTATATATTCACTGTTTACTTCACTGCTGGTCCTAATTCCATGTCTGGTTCAGACTACAGGTTAGATCATGTACTGATTCAAACCTGTACCCCTGCTCATGAGGCCTCTACTGTGTGTGTGTGTGTGTGTGTGTGTTTTGGTTGTGTTTGTGTATATATTCACTGTTTACTTCACTGCTGGTCCTAATTCCATGTCTGGTTCAGACTACAGGTTAGATCATGTACTGATTCAAACCTGTACCCCTGCTCATGAGGCCTCTACTGTGTGTGTGTGTGTGTGTGTGTGTGTGTGTGTTGGTTGTGTTTGTGTATATATTCACTGTTTACTTCACTGCTGGTCCTAATTCCATGTCTGGTTCAGACTACAGGTTAGATCATGTACTGATTCAAACCTGTACCCCTGCTCATGAGGCCTCTACTGTGTGTGTGTGTGTGTGTGTGTGTGTGTGTGTGTGTGTGTGTGTTTTGGTTGTGTTTGTGTATATATTCACTGTTTACTTCACTGCTGGTCCTAATTCCATGTCTGGTTCAGACTACAGGTTAGATCATGTACTGATTCAAACCTGTACCCCTGCTCATGAGGCCTCTACTGTGTGTGTGTGTGTGTGTGTGTGTTTTGTGGTTGTGTTTTTGTGTATATATTCACTGTTTACTTCACTGCTGGTCCTAATTCCATGTCTGGTTCAGACTACAGGTTAGATCATGTACTGATTCAAACCTGTACCCCTGCTCATGAGGCCTCTACTGTGTGTGTGTGTGTGTGTGTGTGTGTGTGTGTGTGTGTTGTGTGTTGTGTATATATTCACTGTTTACTTCACTGCTGGTCCTAATTCCATGTCTGGTTCAGACTACAGGTTAGATCATGTACTGATTCAAACCTGTACCCCTGCTCATGAGGCCTCTACTGTGTGTGTGTGTGTGTGTGTGTGTGTGTGTGTGTTTGTTTTGTGTTTGTGTATATATTCACTGTTTACTTCACTGCTGGTCCTAATTCCATGTCTGGTTCAGACTACAGGTTAGATCATGTACTGATTCAAACCTGTACCCCTGCTCATGAGGCCTCTACTGTGTGTGTGTGTGTGTGTGTGTGTGTGTGTTTTGGGTTGTGTTTGTGTATATATTCACTGTTTACTTCACTGCTGGTCCTAATTCCATGTCTGGTTCAGACTACAGGTTAGATCATGTACTGATTCAAACCTGTACCCCTGCTCATGAGGCCTCTACTGTGTGTGTGTGTGTGTGTGTGTGTGTGTGTGTGTGTGTGTTGTGGTTGTGTTTGTGTATATATTCACTGTTTACTTCACTGCTGGTCCTAATTCCATGTCTGGTTCAGACTACAGGTTAGATCATGTACTGATTCAAACCTGTACCCCTGCTCATGAGGCCTCTACTGTGTGTGTGTGTGTGTGTGTGTGTGTGTGTGTGTTTTGGTTGTGTTTGTGTATATATTCACTGTTTACTTCACTGCTGGTCCTAATTCCATGTCTGGTTCAGACTACAGGTTAGATCATGTACTGATTCAAACCTGTACCCCTGCTCATGAGGTTCCTCTACTGTTCAAACCTGTCATGTGTGTGTGTGTGTGTGTGTGTGTGTGTGTTTTGGTTGTGTTTGTGTATATATTCACTGTTTACTTTACTGCTGGTCCTAATTCCATGTCTGGTTCAGACTACAGGTTAGATCATGTACTGATTCAAACCTGTACCCCTGCTCATGAGGCCTCTACTGTGTGTGTGTGTGTGTGTGTGTGTGTGTGTGTGTGTGTGTGTGCTGGTATGTAGGGCAGTGGAGTGTCTTATGGGACACAGGGCAGCTGTGCCTGTCCTCTCTTCCTCTAACAGTTCCTCCCATCCTCCTCCTCCCCCGTCTTTCTCCAGCTCTCCCCTGACCCACCTGCTCCCACATCCTCAGCACACACACACACACACACACACACACACACACACACACACACACACACACACACACACACACACACACACACACACACACAAACCTACGCTGCTGCCCCACGCGATAAAGGAAGCTTGCGCATCTACAGCAGTGTATTTTTAACTCTGACACACTCACATTTTCACACGTGCTCTCACTGGTTCTCGTTCTCCAGGCAGAGAGGGGCTGTTTGCTGTTCCCCGAAAAGGCTTTTTGCTGATTGGCTAAAAGAAACTGACCTACCTCTAGTCTGAACTGCCTTATCTCTCTCTCTCTCTCTCTCTCTCTCTCTCTCTCTCTCTCTCTCTCTCTCTCTCTGACAGCCACTCAGACAGCAAGCGGGAGGGCTCTCCTCTCAAGCACACGGGCAGAGCCCCCAAGGGTGGTCCTGTGCACAGGAGCTGCGCGAGACAGGTCGATTCCTGCGATAAGGCGCTGGGCTCGCAGGAGTGCAGTGGCGGCCATGCACGCAGGCCCTCCGCCAACGGCGTGCTAGCCCAGATGGACACAGACGCTGCTCCGGACGGCCAGCAGCCGCTGCTCAACGGAGACGCGGAGGACCCGGCGGTGGACGGGAACCAGGACCCGTCTGCCTCTCGACCCGATACGGCGAAGCAGGAGGACACAGAAAATGAAACCCGCAAGGAAGACACGGGCATGGAACACAAGGTGTGTGCGTGTGCGTGTGCGTGTGTGTGTGTGTGTGTGTGTGTGTGTGTGTGTGTGTGTGTGTGTGTGTGATGAAACATGCATGCACAAGGCTTTTCTCAGTTTTACTGTGGCTGACTTCCTTTTTTTAGGTTGCACAAATCAAACCTTTTATGTTTTTAGAGTGTGTGAGTGAGTGAGTGTGAGTGAGTGAGTGATAAAAAGAGAGTGAGAGAGAGAGTGAGTGAGTGATAGAGAGAGAGAGGGAGAGATGGGGAATACGGGGAGATCATTTGTTGGGTACAGTTGCTGGGCTGCGGGTGTGTTTCCGTCGTAGCGCTGAGCGGTGAGGAACTCTGCTATTTGACACCTCCTGCCGTTTGTGCCGTGTGCTCTCCCTAGAGCTGCCAAGCTGCTGCTAACTTTAGCGCCACAGTCAGAAACCCAAGTCATCTTCTCCCTTTAGAGGAGCATGTCATTTTCTCTGTGAACAATGGACATGCAGTGGAAGGATGTGGGGAGGTTAGATTACTGTACACAACCTGGACATCTCAGCAGTGGAGTCAGACAGGCACTGTAGCATATATGCTCGTCCTGCATGCAATCACTTAACATCTTCACAGAAACAAAATTAAGTGTTTGTACGACACATTTTCAGCATCAAAATGGTCTTGTCACTTTGAAGAAGAGGAGGAGCTGTTAATGTAACATGAGATTACAGCTCGTCTGATGTCCGTGAGCACAGCAGTACAGCCGCTGTGTGAACGCTTAGTGTTATTACAACAGCTCATTAGAATTTCTGTTGTGCTTGGCCATTGCTAAAAATATAATTTAATTGTCGTATTTGTACATCACATTCATGTACATGTAGAGGTCGGGGAGACGCCCCGTTCTGTTGTAGACACATTCTTGAGATGAGATCACAGGAGGCAGGAGTGTCCACCAGGGTGCTGTGTAGCTCCTTCACTCAGTAATACAGTTGCCTGCACTGCTTATATAGTGACAAGAGAACTATCTGCCTCTCCCCCCCGTCTCTCTCTCTCCTCTAATCTCTTTCCTCTCTCTCTCCTCTTTCTCTCTCTCTTCTCTCCTCTTCTCTCTCTCTCTCTACTCCTCTCTCCTCTAATCTTTCCTCTCTCTCTCCTTTCTCTCTCTCTTCTCTCCTCTTCTCTCTCTCTACTCCTCTAATCTCTTTCCTCTCTCTCTCCTCTTTCTCTCTCTATCTTCCCTCCTCTTCTCTCTCTCTCTCTACTCCTCTCTCCTCTAATCTCTTTCCTCTCTCTCTCCTCTCTTTCACTCCTCTCCCATCCTCTCCTCTCTCTCTCTATCACCAGTCTCTCCTGTGTTCTCTACACATTTCCCCTCTTGTTTCCTGCTAGCTCAGGCACCACAGTGCCTCATGTATGCATGCCTGCAAGCGCTTTCAGCGATAATGCCACAATAAATCACCCAAATGCCAAAAGCTAGATAGGCAGTTTTAAAGGTTCAGCTGTGTGTGTCAGAGAGAGAGAGAGAGTGTATGTACAAGCTGTTTGGTGTGTGGGAGAAAGGCTAAAAGTTGTGCCCTTTGCTGGGTTTGAGATTTGGCTTCTTACAGTGCTGACACTAACTGCAGCACTGTACTTTGTCTTTCTACACCAGGAAGTTCCGTGTGCAGGCCTCTGCCAGCACAATGGCTGTGTGTGTGTGTGTGTGCGTGTGTGTGTGTTGAGGGCAGTGCTGAAGTACAGAAGGTCTGTGACTGGGTGTGTGTTCGGGTGAGAGCGTGGACAGACTTTTCCTTTGACCTTTGGATACTGAATCCAGTTTCTCACACAGCTAGGAGGGATGGCCTTACTTTTCCCAGACCCTGTGCCCTGCGTTTCACACTTTATGGCTTTTCCTGTGTTAACTCTCCTAGTTGAGCTCATGATAATTAGCTGATGATTGCTGGTATATATATTACAATAGGGTGGGTGAAAATGACACTGCGGGGGGGGGGGGGGCATTCTGCACAGTTCTCTCAGGATTCAGCCACTGAGGTGAATAAAACCTCCTCATCATAGCAGATCCTGATAACATCTGCATCTCTTCAGGCAGGTAGCTTTGTATATACGTGTTGCTTAAATGAGGCTAGACCTTGCAGAGGTGGCTAATCTGAGTTATGGGTGCAGTTCCCGGGTCAGCTTGCAGAAAGACTTTAGTGAATCTTGGGCTGAAATTGTTCATCTTAATGTTGCTACTGAACATTTTTATCAAAATTAAGGGTTTTAGATTAAATAAACACTCAACAGACTCTCAGTAACATGTCAAAGACGTAGCAGTCATGAAACGTGAATATATTCAGCATATTCATGAAGAGACTTTTAATTAACTGTATAATTAAGATTTGTTGACGAATTCAGTGGTTTTTCCACAATATACATAATGTCCAAGTTCCTATCTGGAGATGTTGACCTAAAAAGTCAACAAACATGCAACAGGTATAATATATACCATGTTAGCCTACTCAACAAGCTATTATAATCATACTGTAACTGTATTTTAAATGGATTTCGGTAATGGTTAGTGTTGGGTTTTGGGTTGGGTTGAAATGACAACTGTGTCATGATTTTATGAGTCTTTGATTTGAAGACTTGTCTTTCAAGGAAAATGAGACAGGCTGTGTCTAATGGGTCTGTCCTATGGACTATGGACTAATATGATTTCTTTCTCTGTTTAGGAGACCAATGAACAGAAGCTTTATAAGATTGCCAGTGAGCTTCTGCAGACAGAGAAGGCTTACGTGGCGCGACTCAACTTATTAGACCAGGTGAGTGCTGGTGTACATGTTTTTAGCGAGGACACTTATGACCTTTACATGCGTGTTTAGCGCCAGTTTCAGATTTGAAATGTTAAGTATCAATATTCACCAGCCGATAAGGACCAAACGCATGGGGTTTGGACAATCTGACATACACAAACACGTACTTCTCCTCACCCTGCTGCGTAGGTGTTCCTCGCAAAGCTGATGGAGGAGGCAGGGAAAGGAACATTCGCAGTGGATGTAGTGAAGAACATCTTCTCCAATATCTCCTCCATCAATGCCTTCCACAGCCAGTTCCTCCTGCCAGACCTGGAGAAACGCATGGGAGAATGGTGAGAGATCCCGTCTGGCTCTATATCCTTCGCTGAAAACGAGTATTTCTCCTCAGCTTACTAGAACGCCCACCTGTCTCAAGATAACATATGAAGCCAAACATAGTCGGTGTTGGATACGCTGTGCTTCTAGGGGGTTGGAGCTCTTGTGGTTCATTAGTTGATATACTTGCTTTCACAGGGAGTCCACACCTCGCATCGGGGACATCCTTCAGAAGCTTACGCCTTTCCTGAAGATGTACGCAGAGTACGTGAGGAACTTTGATAAAGCCATGGAGCTGCTAAAACTCTGGACGGATCGCTCGCCTCAGTTTAAAGCCATCATACAGGAAATCCAGGTTTGAGTTTAATACTGAACTACTGGGTTCTAAACTGTTTTCAAGGTACTTATGATGTGACTTAAAATTCCAGTGTGATTTCAGTGAATGGCTGGAAATGTCACAAGCTAAACACTACTCTACTAGAAACCTCTTAAGAACTACAGTTGTATGCAGTATCTGGTGTTCACGGTTTTCACCACTAGACTGCAGAAGCTGCTGGTGGTCTGGTGGTCTCTGGTCTTCATGGCGTTCTCATAGAGCACCAGGGCTCCTGGTCTCTGGTCTTCATGACGTTCTCCTAGAGCACCAGGGCTCCTGGTCTCTGGTCTTCATGGCTTTCTTCTGTGTGTGTTGGGTTCAGAAGCAGGAAGTGTGTGGGAGTCTCACTCTGCAGCACCACATGTTGGAGCCGGTCCAGAGAGTGCCTAGATACGAGATGCTCCTCAAAGACTACTTGAAGAAGCTTCCTCAGGAACACATGGACCGCAGGGATGCGGAGAGTGAGTCTAAGACACTGTGAAACACTTCCTGTCAAAAATGAATAAATAAAGATGCTAGTGACAATATGTCACATATAATCGTTTTCCTTTTAGAGTCCTTGGAGATCATTTCTACTGCAGCCACTCATTCCAACACTGCAATTCGCAAAAATGTAAGTGCAAATACTTTTCATCCTTGGCCCCTTCCGAACGCGCTTACTTCCTCCTGCTTCTCTAGACCGACCGTCGTGTGTGTTTACATCTGTTCAGTTCGGATGGAAGAGACCCTGAATGAACGCCATTGTGATTTGTGTCATTCCTCCCAGGACAACTTGAAGAAATTGCTGGAGATCTATGAGATGCTGGGAGAGGAGGAGGACATTGTGAACGCCTCCAACGAGTTCATTAAAGAGGGCCACATTCTCAAACTGGCCGCCAGGAACACGTCGGCCATGGACAGATATCTCTTCCTGGTGAGATAAAGTGACTCTAGTGGTGGTTTCGATTCTGCTGTTTAAGTGATTTAAGAATCATACTCAAGTCACATATCTAATTTTATCCGTGTTAATTAGGCTAGCTTCTGTATTACATTAGTTAGATTAGTCTTTGTTAGGTTAGCTTTGTGACTTAAGTTAGCTATGTTGGCTAACTAGGTTATTCTCTATGCTGAATTGAGTATGTGAATTGAATCTGATTTGTTTCCCATTGGTCTTGTTCGTTAAATCTCTCCACAGTTCAACAACATGCTGCTGTACTGTGTACCCAAGTTCAGTCTTGTTGGACAGAAGTTCACGGTGCGAACGCGGATTGGGATCGACGGCCTGAAAGTGACAGAGACGTTCAACGACGACTACCCACACACCTTCCAGGTGTCCGGCAAGGAGCGCACATTGGAGCTGCAGGCCAGGTGAGAGACTCGCGTCGTGATGCAAATGCAGACGCCAACCCACAAGGCTGCTGGTTCATGCATGCGGCTGTGAGGAGAACGCCGCGGTTTGTTTGAACTCATCCCAACCCATTTCCTTTGCTTGTGTTCAGCTCCGAGCAAGACAAGGAGGGCTGGATAAAGGTAAGGGTACGACCGAACTGGGCAGCGCTTTCTGCTTCTCACGCGTCACACGCAAGTCGCTCTGACAACGGCTCTCTGTGCCTTGTAGGCTTTCCAGGAAACAATTGAGGTCTTTCTCCAAAAGAATGAGACGTTTAAAACAGCATCTAGGGAACTGGAGGAAGTATCAGTGAGTAGTGCTAGTCCTGCCCAAAGGTTAATGTGGAAACCTGTCATTTCACACATTACCTAAGGTTCAATATTACAATACTAGAATTCGGTTCGAAGTTCCTTTCTCACGGCTGGTTTCTGAAATGTGAGCGTGGTCGACTCTCAGATATCCGAGCTGGGGAAGCGAGCGCCCCGCTGGATACGGGACAACGAGGTGACCATGTGCATGAAGTGCAGAGAGCCTTTCAACGCCCTCACACGAAGGAGACACCACTGCCGCGCGTGCGGCAACGTAAGTCACGCTCTCCCACGTCCCGCCGCCGTTCCCAACGCTCTCTCTCCGCACGCTAGTCCACAATCATGTTCCTCCCAATGTTCCTCCCCAAGGTGGTTTGCTGGAAGTGCTCGGACAACAAGGCTGCGCTGGAATACGACGGCAACAAGATTAACAAGGTGTGTCGCGACTGCTACTCAGTCCTGACTGGCCACGCGGACAGCGAGGAGAAGGAGGGCAAGAAGAAAGGCATTCTGGAGGTGAGCAGCAGCAGCTGGATCCACACGCCATCGGCCTCTCACGCTGCTGCCCTTGAGCAGCTCGACCCATTACGGAATATGAGGCGTGATTCACCTGATGACCAGTTATTTACACCCGGAAAACCATCGATAAGAAGAGCGCAACATGTAAATGTGTTGTGTTGTGCGTTTTAAGAAAAGCACACAGCTTCAGAAGAAGTGGCGTGCACACAAGAAGCTTCAACGCACATGGGTGTGAGCTGATTTGGTAGAGATTAGAGACTAGCGTCTTAGAAACAAACTACTGTTCCCACCTTTAAAGCGTTGAGCGATGTGACTTGGGTCTGAACTTGCTCACATTGGAGCCCATCCTGTCAGTTTTGTGACCTTGTGTGTTGCCTTGTGCAGAACTGTGTCAGTGAAGGTGACTTACTTTTCTTCCAGGTTCAGAGTGATGTTGATTTTAACCAACTCTCTCTCACTCTCTCTCTCTCACTCTCACTTGCCCTTCCTCTCTCACCTGGTCAGATTGAAGCAGCACAGTTCTCAGGTAGTAGTATAATGTGTGGCTTCCTGCAGTACTGTGAGAAGAACAAGCCCTGGCAGAAGGTCTGGTGTGTCATTCCCCAGAAGGAGGCTTTAGTGCTCTACCTGTATGGAGCTCCACAGGTGAGTGGATCACATCTGTCACATACATCATAACATGCCTCACACGCATAGAGCCGCCTACCCCCAAAACATCAAGCTCCAATAATCAGGTGTCCTCATCACTAAACACCTCATAAACAGCAGGAGACTGTGGACGGGACCTGGGCTGGTGGGAGGGACCTGGGCTGGTGGGAGGGACCTGGGCTGGTGGGAGGGACCTGGGCTGGTGGGCGGGACCTGGGCTGGTGGGCGGGACATGTCAATGTACAAAGTCAGGCATAAAACGAACAAAACCACAATAAAAAACTGCTTTGAATAGAGAACACAGCCCTCCATTTACCAAGGCATTTAGTTATCCAGTCAATCAGGAGTGATTCATTCTAAGTCTGGCCTATATTGATTAATGTCATCATAATGGTCCGGAATACCGATACAATAGAGAAGTTTATCACGCCACCCCCCCCCAGGAGACCCAGTGCTTCTGTCTTCTTGTCTTCTACGACTTCTGTTGAGTGTTCAGTAAGTGTTCAGGAGGTGCAGCAGAATCACAGCAGTGTGCCAGCGAAAACGCCCCCAAGCCTGTAGAAACCCAGTGGAGATTCAGTTTAGATGCAGCAAACATGCCATGGAAGGGGCTCCAAACGACACTGTTGAGGTTGAAGGCATCAAGCACTAACATTAATATTTATGTAGCTACAGCGCTACAGAGACCAGTGCCCAGATCATCAGGTACAGATGGCCTCGAGCAGATAACATGCACCAGCGTGTTCCTGCGGTCTTAGTAGTGATGGGTCTGCCAAGACAATGTTCAATAAAAAGGTGCAATGTGACCCAGCACATTAGCAGCCATGACCTCTCAGATTACAGTTGTACCATACATGACTCAACATCCTTCTCTGGTCATTTTAGTACTGGGGTTGTTCATCAAAATGAGTCAGTATGTGACTAACCACAGACGCAGTAGCCAGCAGATGTCCCACAAATGACCTTCACTTACACCAACACACTTTTCACATACATCACCTGCCACACACTGACACATGCAGCATAGCGCATATTCATATGTCATTTAAAGATATGATATTCCTCACGTATGTCGTAACGTACACCGCCATAACATATACGCTCGGTATAACATGTAACTTACAGTACAGCAACACATGTTGTATATACTGTAAACAAAACTACAAAAAAAAGAAAAGAAATAAATAAGATGGTAACTCCACTATACAAAATCACGGTGCATCTCGTCCCGCATTTGGGTCTTGCTACAAGATCTCATCGACATGACAGGCGATGTCCTCTCTGGCGAGACTGTGGGGGAAGGACCCTGTTGAGTGACGTATCCACCACCAAGGGTGACATAACGTTCTTGGTCCCTAAAACACTGCGCACATCATCACCATCCTCAACCAGAGTGGTGAAGATGAACACCACCATTCTGGCAAATGGCTGCACATATTGTGATGTTGCCACCACCCAGGGACTCTGACAATAGCACAGTGTCCTGTGATCATTACAGTATAGTGTGACCGTATGAAACAGGCATAAAGTAAATCAATACTGTGTGGCATAGCGCAGTTGTTCCACACTGTCCCTGGTCCAGTGCTGATAGGCCCACTGAACATGTGTTGCTGATGGTGACGTCAGCAACCATGTGCTGCTGCAGTTGTGGGAAACGTATGCTATTGTTTGCTCTGACCATATTGACGATGGTGTCTTTCTGTTCTGAGGTGGATAGCTGTCTTCGTCCCCCAGCAAGGAGGAGTCTATAGTGCAAAAACATGATGTGTTCACTGTGTTTAATGTTCTGCAAAAAGTGTGTTTTAGAATTTAGAAAGTGTGTAATGCAGAGAACGTGCTTAAGGTTTAGCGCACCAGGTCAATAATTAGGCTACATTGGTTGGTGGTTTCCAAAAATTGTGCTATAATTACCACTGTAATATTTGCTGAAACAACTTGGTCACATGTGCAACTGTTTGGTCACAATCGCAACAGTTTTGTCACAGGTTTGAGAAATTATGACTGAGGTTTCATAACATTTAGGGAACTTCTGTTAATCTGCCTTTGTCAATCAATCAAAACTTTGTAATTTAAGCATTTTCTGCAGCGTCTTTACATTACTGGACTTAATAAACTGAACGTGCAGCTGCTCAGATCTGTCACTGTGAGATTTCTAACAGTTGGTTTACATACCGCACGTATATTCAAGCTTTCAGACAGATTGTGAAGTGGAGCCAGCACTCATGTGTGTGTGTGTGTGTGTGTGTGTGTGTGTGTGTGTGTGTGTGTGCGCGCAGGATGTTAAGGCCCAGTGCACCATTCCTCTGCTGGGCTACTTGGTGGACGACGCTGCCCGACCCGCGGACCCTCCGGCTAGTTTCCGGCTGTCCCAGTCGAAGTCCGTGCACAGTTTCGCCGCCGAGACCGAGGAGCTGAAGCAGCGCTGGCTACGGGTCGTCCGTGTGGCCGTGACCGGCGAGGTGCCCGAGGCCCCGCCCCCCGGCGACGCCCCCTTGCTGGAGAGCAGCCAGGAGCCGAGTACAGAGAGCCTGTGAGACGCGAGCGGCGGCTGAATCTGTTGCGAGTGCAACAGGCCTCAGACAGGGAGAGAGTGAAAGAACTGCAGTTAGCAGGCGGGACAGCTGTCAATCACCCTGAACACAACTCACATGTGACCACTAAGGTCTTTCAGTCAAAGGAGACCAGAAGTGCTGAATTATAATAAGATGCTACTACTCAAGTCACTTGCATGTGGAACATGATCGCCATCTGCTGCCAGCATGGAGTACTGCACCTCTGAAACACTGGGATCCAAAGCAATGGCGCACACACACACACACACACACACACACAAGTGCTTTGAAGCCTCACTGGTGTCCGCAGGTTCTTGCCAGGGTCTCACACGGATGAGCACACGACCATCCCCAAACATTCCCACAATTCCCACAGCCGATCCCAGCCACGCCAGTTCACTTTAATCCAAGCCCTGCTTTTGGAAGAGCGCGGTATCATGGCACAAACACTCTGGATTACGTTGCAGCTACGTAAGGGGCCGTCAGTCCATTTGAGTGCATGGCTGCTAATAGCGTGGCTCACTCTTATGGCGAGGGGAACATCTCCAACGCTGGTGACAAATCTGAGATCAGACTGCGACGGCAGGACACACCACATGTCCCTCGTCCACCTGCCAGCCAGAGTCGTCATGTCACCTGGTAACCAGGACTCATCCAATCCCAGCCCTTCACCATAGAGACCGCTGCCGGGATCAGGGCGGCTACGCTAAAGCAGAACGTCCTGCGTGAGCTCACACAGCAGCATCTACACCAGGACAGGAATCCATCGCGTTGGTTATACGCTGGATAGATACCCTACTATACCAACTTGGGCAAATTACACCTGAAAGGCCCTGTATTTTTATCCTAGATGGGAAATGTTTCTAATGCTTAATTTCTAATCAAGATAGCTTTCGGTTTAAGAACAGAAATGTATGATGTTTAATGTAGGCCTACGTACATCGTTGTAGACATTTACCTGTTCCATTATTCACGAGCACGTGTTTCCATTTTTGTCTATGATGGCTGCGTGTTTATGTCCAACTTGCTGAGAAGTGGAAAGAAGGTTTGGCGAGTGACGAGTGTCTTAGAGACTTTCTGTGCGATCAGCACAATCAAAAATGCCTACGAGCAGGATGAGACCTGTAAATGTTTTATGAAATACTGTAATTAATTTTATTATTTAAAGAGTAATTTATAAAAGATGTGCATGATTTTGAAGAAAAGTAGCACAAGAAAAACATTTTCGTACCATTTTTGCCTCCATCAAATACTATGTGACATTTATCTGACATTTAAGTTTGGTGTTCTGCTTCCAATCAGAGCTATAGTCATTATCTCCACCTTCTTGTAACCTGTTTATCCACCTTGTCATGTCTCATGTTATTCTGATACTACTTAAATATCAGAAAAGGTCAGCGTTTTATAAAGAGTATAACGTGCCTATGACAGTCACATTCATGAAATTATAAGACATCCTACAACTACAATTTGCATATATTGACTATGAAAATCTCCAGTTACAATGTGTGTGTTGTTGTTGTTTAGTGTTTTCGGTGATCTAAATACAACAGCACTAGTGTAAACCCATGCAGTCCTGCGCTCCCGGGGCCCCAGTCCTGCGCTTCCGGGGTCCCCATCCCCACTGTAGCATTGGTTCAAGAAACCTTTGGCCCTGGTGCGGCAGGTTGATGCGGTCTGAATGTAGAGTCCTCTAGTCGGGTCAGAGTTGAACAGCTACACATACACTTATCTGCACCAACACCTGCACGGAGAGATGTGATTTTATACCCACCTTTTCCAAATCAGAACTGCACTTTAGTCTCGTATATAAAGTGTACCTTGTAAAAGTACAAAAGTCAGTGCTTTCTGTGGTTTTGATGTACGCGTGTTACAGACAGCTGCAGAAATATAGTAAAAGTGTCAGTTTCATTCTGTACTAAAGCAAACTTCACATGTCTAATGTGGGCGTGAGTTAACAGCAAGCGGCCCTGACACTGAGCTACGGTCCACCCCAGCCTGGGGCTTACCACCCCAGCCTGGGGCTTACGCTCCACCCCAGCCTGGGGCTTACGCTCCACCCCAGCCTGGGGCTTACGCTCCACCCCAGCCTGGGGCTTACGCTCCACCCCAGCCTGGGGCTTACGCTCCACCCCAGCCTGGGGCTTACGCTCCACCCCAGCCTGGGGCTTAGCCTGGGGCTTACGCTCCACCCCAGCCTGGGGCTTACGCTCCACCCCAGCCTGGGGCTTACGCTCCACCCCAGCCTGGGGCTTACGGTCCATCAGGACTAAGTTGTATCTTTATTTGTATGTAAATTGTGGCTCGGTTAGATTTCCTCAAATGTACCTAAAGGAAAATGGAACTTTGTTGGTTGGCATTTCCATTCTGGACCATGTGACGCACCTTCCATGCAGGTAACCAACACGCCCAGTGGCCCAGAACTAAACACAACCAGGCCAGAAAAACAAGTTTGCCAATGTGGTAATTTTATTCACTTCCTTAGAAAATAATACCTAAAGAAAACATATTAACATGGAAAAAAAATTCATGACAGGATTCTGTAAACAAGGCAGTTACAAACATGGTATATAGGTTTAGACAAGGTGTCTGATTCAGGTTTGGTTGTGTAAGACTACGACGGGCTCCTGGAGGGGCCCCTCTGGGATAGCTGACCCTACAGAATACAGAGGTGTGTGGGTCTAGTTCTTGGCATGGCGTACGAGACCGCGGATCCTGCGGGTCAGGGCCTGGATGAAGGTGTGGTGGGAGTGAGTCTTAGTATAAAGTGCCTCCACTTCCAGAAGCTTCCTCTGGAACGGCTCAGTGAAACTGCTCGCCACATCGGTCTGCAACTGCACGGACACACACATACACACACACACACTCTCAGTGCCTACTCAAACCATACCCTGGCTGACAGAAGCCCTGCATGAGGGGGACAGGTCCAACGTGTCTACCTGCTCCAGTTCCTGCTGGGAGACTCTGGACAGTCCTACAACCCCTCTGGCATCTGCACACATGAAAGTGGTTGGGAATCTAGAGCAGGAGCCTTGGAGATGTAAACACTGGCCTCTGGGTCGACAGCAGGTGAAGACTCACCTCTGTATTCTGGCAGCAGGGAGTCTTTGGGATCACTAGGGGTGCAGTACAGGAGGTAATACTCCAGGTGGCGCCAGATCGCAAACAGGCAAGTTTCTATGATGTCTTAGGAATGGGATGTCAAGAAAAACAGCATTTTCCACTCAGATACCAAAATACAATGATGATGCAATTGCACTTGGAGAGAAATTTACTCAGTAAATAAATAAAATTAAATAAAAGTCACACACACACAAACTCAATGCAGAGTGTGTTCGTCTGATTCATTCTCATCCAGTTCAAAATAAATGTAAACTTAAATGATGGGTAAGTACTACACTGAACACAGTGAGAGAACATGAGTGTATGCGCGCTGCTGGGGCAGAGAGTGTGTGTGTGTGTGTGTGTGAGGATACAGGAGCAGAGAGCCAGCAGCTTGGCGCGGTTGTTGATGAGCTGGACCAGACGGCGTTTCGCCAGCACACTCCTCTGGACGGGCGGGATCTTCTCCACACCCCCAGTGCCCGACACCAGGCCCTGGCACAGCTACACACACACACAAATGCAAACTCACGCACATGCACCGGGTCCTTAAACTCCACACGTTCTCTTTGAACTGAAGGGTTTTTCTTTGGCAGGAAGCTTCTGATAGAATTTCACAGCCCTTCTAAGTAATGAGATGAAGTCAGAGTCAAGATAGTCACTTGTTTGTTACTCCATTGGTAAAACTGTGTGGTGTGTGTGCGGCGAGAGGTGTGTGTGTGTGCGGAGAGAGGTGTGTGTGTGTGTGGCACCTCTCGGAGCTCCTCGGGTGCGAGCTGATCCAGCCTCTCCAGCTTGGCCATACTCTGGGTGTGTGTGTCGTGGTAGTGGAAGAAGGACGCTGTGCTGTTCTTGAGCAGGAGAAGGACCAGACCCAGACTGGGCACACGAGACACGGACGGGACCGCCACGTCTGGACACACACACACACACACACACACACACACCACACACACAGACCACGCTGCAGCGGGGGGACGTGAGTGGGGGAGGGAGGAGTGTGCAGACTGACCCGTGGGCTCCGTGGCGGAGGGGCTGAAGAGGCACACGGTGAACTGCGCCTGGTGGGAGCCCTGCAGGAGGCTCTGGCAGTACTCCATCACATTCGCACAGATCTGGGGGCCCAGAGAAGACGTGCTGAACCTCTGAGCACACACGCACCTGCGTCAGACAGCTAACAGAGGGTGCGTAGGCATGATGGCTTTATACCTGCTGCAAGGCAACCTCCATCTCCTCCCTCCTCTCTGCTGCTTCACCAGGGGCCGCGCTCTCCTCCATCTGCTTCAGGTATCGGGCGCGCTCAGTGCCGGCCAGACGCACGAGCAGAGACAGACACTGTCGCTGAGTGGAGAGAAAATAGTGTGTGTGTGTGTGTTTGGGGGAGGGGTCAGTTGTGCTGAACAGCTGGATTTATCAACTGCTCTGGGATCTGAGAAATGAATCCCAGCCTTTACATTAAGGAATCACTGCTGTTCAATACCTGGAACCTGCCAATGTGTCCCTGAAATTCCAGCAGGGCAGCGCTGTTGACCTGCCCCAGATCTACAACTCCTGGCATCACACACACACACACACACACACAATCAGCGCTGATACCACTCAGGTGTGAAAGAACTGAAATACATGCGTGTGTGTGTGTGTGTGTGGTCAGTACCTGGGAGGGCAGCCTTGCTGATGATGGCTGTGAGGAGTGAGAGCTCCTGTAATGACCCCACACTCACGTCCTGACTACGCAGGATCGACTGGATGGTGTCGGAATGCACAATCAGCCACTGGAGCACCTACACACACACACGTGCAGAATTATTGTTGGCTTCATATGCTAGACATCACTCTGCACATACACAAATGTGATGGAAAGAAGAGTGTACCTGTGCTGCCCCCTGCTGGTGGTGAGTGGTAGTGGAGGTCAGGATGACCTGCATTAGCCTGAGTGTAGGTAGGAGGATCTGTCTGTATCGCTCCAGGGGGCTGGGGATGAAGCCAGAGGGGTCCCTCTGACCCAGCGCTCTACAGGGGAGGAACAGGACCCCACACAAACACATACACACACAGCGTGGTGATGACTGCATATTTACAAGGATTTTTTTCAGGTCAAGACATTGTCCTGCGTTGCCCCGTCACTGATAGTGATGTAGCACACATCAGGAGATTCACCACAGCAATAAAAACCTATCCTACATACCACATATTTCTCTGGGTACCTGGGCCTTAAGCCTCTCTCTCTCTCTCACACACACACACACACCTGAGTGAGTCGTTCTCTGGCAGCATGTGGAAGACCTGGCACTCTGCCAGCTGTGAGACCAGACCACAGGAGAGCAGCTCCACAGCGCCCTGTGGAGACTTAGCCACACGCGTCAGCAACGCCTACACACACACACACACACACACACACACACACACACACACACACACACACACACACACACACACACACCTTTAAGAATATGCCACAGATAGCACAGATTATCCCACTGGGTGCACTGAGCAAGTCAGACTGACACTCACCATCTTGGACTCGTAGATGTACAAGGGCTTGAGTAGAGGCGGCAGTGGGAGGAGCAAAGACTGAAGGGCGGAGTCATCCTGACTCACACTCTCCACCAGCACACGCAGGTAGCCGCTGTTACACAGGTACACCAGCCACTGGCTCTGCCTGTCTATCAACAGCACGCGGTCCAGCACCGCTAGTGCCAGCATCTGCAATCAGGCCAGCACGGCTCAGATGTGAAGAGGCTCTTTACAGAGTACAACAGCACCACAGCGGGTTAGACAACAATTCAATGGCCAAGGGAGGAGCAGAGGGGAGAGCCATGCGGTCTCCAGCAGGTGGTGTTCGGTGTAGCTTCCTGCCTACCCTGCCTATCTCATGGCCATCGCAGGCGTCTCTGCACACCACCTCCATCAGAGCGGTGCCATAGCTCTCGATGATGGCCAGGTTCTCCCTCTGCAGCTTTGAGAAGCCGTCCTCAGGAGCAGTGAGGCGCTCCCACATGCACCCACCTGCAGGCCAGCACAACCCGGCAAGCACAAGCAAAGGGACGAAGGACGTCAGATGTTGCGACGCTCGTTTTGTGTCGTCTGTGTGAGTGTGTGCAGAGTTGAGGAGGAGGTCCGCGTGCGGTCGGCCGGCGGCGATGCGGATGGTGGGCGTGCGGCGGCTCACCTGTCCGCAGTGTGTGCGGCTCTTCGGGTTTCTGAGCGATTTGCAGGTAGTAGAGCAGAGAGCCATACAGGTGAGCTCGCAGTCGCTGGAAGCCGCCACCTGCAATGCATACACAGCCAGGGTCACCAGACGCGCTCACACCAGTCCAGACACCAGTCCAGACGCGCTCACACCTCCTCCAATAGTGCTCCCACAGTGCGGGTGTTAGGGCAGCATACACACCTGTGCACAGAATAAAGTTCAGGAGCTTCCGCAGAATTAGGTGCAGGGCAGAGTTTGCGATGGAGGCGAATCCTGATGAAGCCCCGCCCTCTAGCCCCGCCCCTTGCTGCTGCTCCGACAGCACCGATTGGCTGAGGTGTGCCGTCAAGGTGAACACCGCCCCGGCAACAATGGGCATCAGCTCGACGGCAGCGTCTTCCGCCAGAACCTAAGAGAAGGACAGACATGACATGAAGGCGGCGTGAGACGGCAGCGCAGACACAGACGGCGGGGCAGAGGGCAGCGTCCTGTGCGCGGGACCTTGTCGTGCAGGTCCAGGAGCAGGTCTCTGATGATCAGCTGTCTCTGGTCGGCAGGGATGAGCTCTGCGGGGCAGGCGGTCAGCACGGTCTCCACCAGGCTGCGCCAGCTTTGCAGGGCGTGGCGCTTGGCACTGAGGCACCGCCGGACACGGTTACGCTCCACCACCTGCTGCAGGATGGAGTTCACCTCCTGCCACAGAGCGAGCGAGAGAGAGAGAGAGAAACAGAGTTGAGACGCTGGGAGAAAAGCTTCCGGCACTAAACGACATGCGTGTTGTGCAGGCGGCTAGCAGAGACGCGGTTCTGACCTCCATGAGCAGAGGGCGCTGGCCAATCGCAGCCATGCCCTGCAGGGCGTTGACCTCCGCCACCAACACCCTGTGCAGTAACTGTGAAGCACAGCAAAGGAACTCAAACTCAGATGTAAACATGAGAGAGAAGGCGCGTCTGGGAGGCGGGGGGCGTGTCTGGGAGGCGGGGGGGCGTGTCTGGGAGGCGGGGGGGCGTGTCTCACACCTTGACGTTGCAGACTGCGTGGCCTTGCTCGTTGACGTGCTCGCAGTTGGAGATGACCTGCTCGATCTGAGCGCGCTCAAAGAAGTCCAGCTGCAGGCTGTGGGGAACCTCCTGGCTGAAGTCGATCGCGTCGAGGACACTCAGCAGCTTCCTGCGCACTGGGACACACAGGCCAGAGTTACACGAGCACCTGGGGGGGGGAACCCCGAGCTACAGAGGCCGTCTGGAGTTGCAGCAGGACCAGGGTGTTAACCAACCTTTCGAGACCGTGTCGAAGTGCAGGAAGCCACTAACGGACCTGCTCTCATCCTCCATACCCATCTCCCCGTCTTGGGAAATCGACAGAGAAAACAGAAGCTGTGGTTTCAGCAACAGCAGAGTGTGCTTGTTGCATGATCACCCTAAGGTGCTCGTCTGTGTGTGTGTGTGTGTGTGTGCACTTGTCACCTGCATGCTGCATGTGTGGCTGGTCATCCAGGAGGAGGTTGAGGAGTCTCTGTGTGTGAGATCGCTGGCGGTTCAGTGAGGTCACCCTCAGCTCTATGGCTGCCGTCTTCATGAGCCAGGACATCTGGCTTAGAGCAGCGATATCGTTCCCTGCAAGGGTAACAGGAGAAAGTTGAGGCCCCGGGGGGTGGGGGGTTAGAGGTGGGGTTACCGACAGGTGACTGACAGAAGGCGCCAACCTGTAACGATGAAGGGCAAGTGCTTCAGGTGGGAGAACAGGAAGTCCTGGCTGGTCCTCAGATAGCGCATGGCGGGCCCAGAGGTGTCGGAACAGGCACACAGCTGGTAGATCACCTGACAGAGAGCAGACTCACCAGAGTTAGTGACACACGGGTACGCACAAGTGAAACACCCTGTTACTGTGTGTGTGTGTGTGTGTACCTGATAGCACAGTTGAGCTAGGTGTGGAGCCTGCTCGGTGAGGACGGGACCTGTGCGTCTCTCACTCCCTCTCTGAAGCAGACTCAGAATTGCATGCAGGCAACTTCGTGGACAGCCCAGAACCCCTAGCACAAACCACAAACACAGACTCCTCACATCACCACTCGCTAGCACGGTCACCAGGCAGAAACGCTGGCCGAGAACGGCTCTGTGGCTCCGTGGACGTGCTGACCTGGGTCCTGTAGGTTGGTGGAGGAGACGGGTTTCTTCACCTCGTAGCCCAGCAAGTACAGGGCCAAGTTGGGCCCCTTCAGCTCCAGAGACGTGATCAGCAGGTTGAGAATGTGGATCTGTGTCTCGTGCCGGATTCGAGCCACGCGCTTATCAGGATCACAGTCTGTATCGACAAACAAATATTAATTACAGTGAGAGGGAGAGCGAGTGTGTGTGTGTGTGTGTGTGTGTGTGGCATCAGTGACACTGACCGTCTGTTTTCTCTCCCTCCTCCTGGGCCTCCTCATTGTCCAGACACTCCACAAAACCAGCCAGCAACCTGTCACTCACCGCCTGCTCAGAGCAAAACACACACCCCGGTTCAGCGCACACTCCGCCCGCCTCCACACAGACTGGAGTCTCTACACCTTCTGCACCACCTACACATCTCACCGGGTCATGGGTGAAGTCTCCCACCAGTCTGGACTGGATGTTGGGGTAGCGGCACATGTGGCGGAGGATCTTGGCACTCAGGAATGCAGCCTCTGGGTTGGAACTGCTGTGGTACAGGTACCTGCAGGGGACAAAAGGGCAGTTGACATGCATGGCCTGGTAAACCGCAAAATGGTTGAAAACTGCTTTGTATATGCATTTCTTCTCTGTAAGGAAATAAGATGTTAATGTAAGATATTGTTAAGAGTTTTGAAATCCACAGCCTGGTAATGTAACTGCGTAATATGAGGAAAATACTGTAATACTATATTATAGTATATAAAATACTATAACGACATTAAATCTTCACAGAACAGTCCAAACCTTCGTAGATCAACAGATGAAATCAGTCATTATTATAATACTTTGGCCCATCTATAATAACAATGTTGTGCTAAATTTAACCAAAATTATGTAATTATCTTCAGAATATTCCCTTTGTTGACACCTGACCCTTTAGTGCGCGTGTGTGTGTGTGTGTGTGCGTGCGTGTGTGTGTGCGTGCGTGTGTGTGTGCGTGCGTGTGTGTGTGTGTGTGTGTGGAGCGTGCGAGCCCCACCTGGCAATGTTGATGATGTGGTCGGCCCGCCGGCTCTGCGCACTCACCCCCTGCAGGAGCTGCTCTAGTGGGGACACCAGCAGGGAGGCGGGACTCTCCCTCAGCAGCTCCATGAACACCACCTCCTTCTGCAGCGCCAGGTCCAGCAGGCCCAGGCAGTGCAGCACCGCCGACTCCAACTGCTTTTTCCCTACACCACCAGCACCATCAGCGACATGACTAAAACCACCACCACCGCCATCTTTATCCTTACGCTTAACAACGACCAAAACATCGCATGTGTTCACGCATCGGCGAGACGTAACGAGAGCGAGTGAGCAGACCGCGGAGAGGAGTGCACGCAGCAGCACCATGGCACTGACCAGGGAAGGGAGCGTACGTGTCCAGCTGCCCCACACCCTCCTCCAGAAGGCTGAGGCACAGCGACAGCATCGGGGAGTCGTTCAGCAGGTGGTACATCAGGCTGTGGCCCGGGGGCTTATGGGCCGGGACCTGCTCGCCCTGCAGCTCCACAGTCTCCAGCAGGAAGTCCGCCGGCTGGGGCTCGTAGCAACGCAGGAGCTTGTGGAACACCTCCAACACGGCCTCCGTCACCTCCCACTGTGGGGAGACCAGCCACCGTCAGGGGTTAGAGGGTAGGGGGTTAGGTGGAGAGGGGTTAGGGGGTCAGGGGGAGCTCGGCGTGGCGGAGGGACTCCCGTACCTTCTCGGCGGGGCGCCGGTAGGCTCTTGTTGGGAAGGGAAGGAAGACGGCATCCCGCAGGAAGGCCAGGTACGGCTCGAACCCAGGTGCACGCAGACCGGCCCCCAGATTAACAGGAAGCGACGACTCCAGCAGGGTGCTGATCAGCTGACAGAACGCCCGTGTCAGAGGAAACTCCTCACAGCTCGACTCGATCTCATTCAACTCCATCTGCAAGGGAAGCGATTACTGTAATCATCACTAATCCAGCTTTACACTTGTAAACATGTGTCGCTATTAGCCAAGGGGAATGTTTCAGAGCTAGTGAGCCAACTAACATGGAAGATTAGTTGCATTTAACTTGTACTTAATGATTTCTCAAGATACTGCAGGTAAGTGATAAAACCTGAATCATCATCATTATCATGTTTTCTCCAGGGCTATGTTTGGGTCTGTGAGGTATGTTTGGGTCTGTGAGGTATGTTTGGGTCTGTGAGGTATGTTGGGGTCTAAAAACGATGTCCATCCATCCTTACACATGAACATGGGACACACATGAGCAGGACGCGTGGGTAACTCACCTCTATGCCCCCTGCCTGTCTCTGTCCAGGAGCTTTCACTGTCTGGAGGACCTACGAGGACGAAGACATTTGAAAGTACAATCGTTCACATGCAACAGCCGCGTGAGCCCCTACCCGCGTGAGCCCCTACCTGTGCATACTCCAGGGACTGCCAGAGGGAGGCGGCGATCTCGGGGGACTTGGCGAAGGCAGCGAGGGCGTGTAGCAGCTGGGCCTTCAGCACAGGGGGCACACTGCACTGTAGCAGCCCCAGCATCACCACCACAGGAGTCCACTGGGGATGCTCACACAGCGCCAGGCGTGCCGTCTCACTCTAACACACACACACACACACACACACACACACGCACGCACAGTCAAACATGCACAGTCACAAGCATGAACACAACTTACAGCAGTGTCCATTGACTGCAAAATCCAGTGCATACACACATATGAACCAAGCTAAAAAGAAACTAAAAGGTGTGTGTGTGCATGGACATGGTGTATTTATGCGCATATGTGTGTGTGCATATGTTACACACACACACACACACTCACACAATGGAATATTCATAGACACACTAAACCACCTGCCTAATATTGTGTAGGCTCTCCTGATGTTACCAAAACAGCTCGGTGAAACATGGAGCCCCACCAGTGTAGGAGTCTGTCTCGTCTGGCACCAGAATGTTGTCCATGGATCGGACATGTTTCTCCAGCACATCCCACAGATGATCCATCATTTGACGGCCAAGTCAACAGCCTGAACTCTTTATCGTGTTCCTCAGATGTTCCTGAACCATCTCCAGGAAGGTGTTTAGGTAGGTGGGATGTGTTGAAGGAATATCCACATGAATGCCAGATCTAAGGTTTCTCAGCAGAACACCGCCCAGAGCGGAGTCTCCGCCAACTGGCCTTCTTCCCATAATGCATCCTGGTGCCATCTCTTCCCAGGTAAGTCATGTACGTGATCCATCAAACCAGACCACCTTTGACCATTTCTCCTTGGTCTAGTTCTGATGCTCACACACCCGCATAAGGGCACTGCAGCTACCCAGACCCAGAGTGTGTGCGTGTGTGTGTGTGTGTGTGTGTGTGTTACCCAGGTAGTGATGGTGGTGAGCAGCTGCAGGAAGGCAGACAGGCCATCCATCTCTCTGGGGGTGATGCCCCTGATTGGTGGGTGACGGTACTGAGCGGAGTCTGCGCTGGGAACGTCTTTCCTCAAGCTCTCGTGGTACAGCATGAGGGAATGGAACAGGTGCTCCCATGACACGGGGCTCCCGGACACCCCACTCTGCAAGTTCTCTCCTGAAACACACACACACACACACACACACACACACACACAGAGGCCTGATGAAGTGTTGCAGTGCTGACCTGACCGCCAAGCTAATACAACCCACAGATGGGCTGATGCCAACAGGTCTAGACAACAGCGGCCCAGCGCGTTACAGACGCCGTGGCGACCGCTGTGATGGTCACCGTGGTTACCCGCCCTGGTGGTTACCGTGGGGAGCTCCGTTGCTCTTGAGCAGACTGAAGCAGTAGTGTGAGGCCTGGGGACTGCAGGCCAGGCCCTTCAGCATGCGCAGGTAGGGGATGTAGAGCGGCGAGGGCAACAGCTCCCCCATCTGGCGCACAAACTTGGAGAGAACCACCTGGACACACACACACACAGTTACATTCTGTAGTCTGTCCTACAGGTAAAACCCACAAACACTCTTCACCATCACATTACATACACTTCCATGTTAGAACATATTAGCAATCACCAAAAGCTGATGTGGTAAAGTTGTGTAATGATTAGTTTTTTCAGAATCATTATTTATTTCAGACTCTGCACAGTACATCTGGAGGGAACCTGCATGGCCTCTCCACACACACACACCTGTTTGTGAGGGGGCCTCTGCAGTGCCACCCCCAGGAAGGAGCCCGTGAGAGATGTGTGCTGCAGAGACTCCGACGGACACCAGAAGTCGAGGGCGAGCTCCAGGCCAAACGGGTCTTTCCAGTAGAACTCCCCAATCTGCCCGGCACACACACACACACACACACACACACACACACACGTCAGCCCAAACCGAGCAGCACGGCTCTGCGAGTTTCCTCAGACAGGGGGGTTTGGGGCACGGAGCAGGAAGTAGAGCCGCACCAGAATCATGAGGTGCTCCAGGTCCTTGCGCAGGGAGGGGGGGGGGCTCACTCCCCATCTGCAGGGCCATGTGGATCAGTCGAGCGTCTTCGTCGGCACGGTTACGCAGGTGCTTCACCTGAACACAGCCAGCACAGCACACCCGTCTTTACGCCTGCCGCTCGCACACGCACGTGAGGTGGGTCTCCTCTACGAGAGGGTCTTACCTTCATGGGCATGAGAGCCAGGAAGTCTGTGATCAGAGCATGAAGGCGGCGAGTATAGAACTCCTCCTGGCGGAAGCCTTCACTACCCAGAATGCCCTCTGTCAGGAAGAGGAAGACCCCTCCCAGAAGGGCCTGGTCAGCCAGTGCCTCATCTGCCTCCGTGAACTCTACCAAAGCTGAGGAAGACACACTTGAACAATCAGATGAAACAGCACAGAGTCGTCACAGGACACAAATATCCACACAGAGCCCCACAAGCTGTGAGAATTATAAACATCGCCCGCTGTTGGGAAGTGTGTGGTTAGTACCTGCACCCTGAAAAGGACTGGGAAGTGTGTGTGTGGTTAGTACCTGTGCCCTGTAGGGTACGGTGTGGTGTGTGTGGTTAGTACCTGCGCCCTGAAAAGGACTGGGAAGTGTGTGTGTGGTTAGTACCTGCACCCTGAAAAGGACTGGGAAGTGTGTGTGTGGTTAATACCTGCACCCTGAAAAGGACTGGGAAGTGTGTGTGTGGTTAGTACCTGCACCCTGAAAAGGACTGGGAAGTGTGTGTGTGGTTAGTACCTGTGCCCTGTTGGGTGTAGGGTACGGTGTGGCGTGTGTGATTAGTACCTGCGCCCTGTAGGGTACGGTGTGGCGTGTGTGATTAGTACCTGCGCCCTGTAGGGTACTGTGTGGCGTGTGTGATTAGTACCTGCGCCCTGTAGGGTACGGTGTGGCGTGTGTGATTAGTACCTGCGCCCTGAGGCAGCTGGGACAGGGCCCTAAGTGAGAGAGCCCAGGCCAGCCGCACCACGGCCTGCAGGCCAGGAAGCTTCCACACGTTACCGTCCACCAGGCGCGAGTGCACGGCTGACACATACTGCTTCTCTGTGAGCAGGGGCAGAGCCTGGAGCAGGTCTGGACACACACACACACACAAAGGCACTGAGCTCAGAAACCTATAAAGACCAAGGAGTCCGTCTAGATCAAGGGCAATGCAGACATCACTTATTTGAAAGCAGTTTCAGTATTATGAACATATACCTTCTCTGTCCTCAGTCCCCTGCTCCAGAAAACTGATATCCAAGCAATACAGCAATGCCATGACCAAGCCAAGGTTTACGCTATCCAATGAGCCATCAGCTTCTGCCATCACTGTCTCCAGATGGCCAATCAGGGCAAGCGTATCATCTTTGTTAAGCGGCGACTGGCACGTCCATGAAAACAGACATTCGGCTAATGATTGTCGGCACTCTTTGATGAGATCAGACACCTGTAGAGGGTAAATAAATTAGATCATCAAAAAGTTCATTCATGTTCAATTAAAAAAGTGAAACTCGTATATAGATTCATTACATACAGTGTGATCTATTCCAAGCTTTTATTTCTCCTAATGTTGATGATTATGGTCTACAGCCAATGAAAACCCCAACACACGAGTGCCAAACCCTCACAGTGCCCAACCCTCACACATTTACATGGCAACCCTCACCTCTTTCCTGTGTTTCTCGTTGCCGAGACCACGCTCCTTCTGCAGTCTCTCAAACTCCCGCGTGATGCTGATGTCTGACACAAGGCTCAAAATTTGCTTCGTCAAACCGTGAGCCATCAGCTCGTCTGTGAAGTGGGTGGTGAGATTAACCAAATCCGCACTGCGGGGGGAATAATGGGGAAGAGCACATTACCCCATTAACCACGGGGACCTGGTACAGGACAAGTCTCGAAAACCTCCTCACACGTTCACACACACACATACACACACACACACACACACACACGAGGCGTGAAACACACGGACAAAACAGACAGGCAGCTACGGTAGGTCTTCGTTTTAAAGCCTCCATACCCAAGATCAAGCGTGAAGGTCTTGCCATGCCGGGACTGGATGAGAGAGCGGAGGGAATTAGCAACACAGCGTTTGCCGTCCCAGTAGAGCAGAACCGCCACCAGGCCTCTGGTCAGCCCAGGGAAGTGAGGCTGCTGGTGCTCTCCTTCAACCACACACACACACACACACACACACGTCAGTGATGCACGATACAGGCCACCCATGTGTCAATTATTCACTACTGCTGCACACACACCCAGTACCAAACTGCAGCGTCCAGTGTGCCGATGTGCCGCTGTGCCACGCTACCTGCTAGCAGCAGCTCCAGTGCCGCAAGCTCCCCAAGGTCAAAAAGGTCACTGAGGATGAAGGCCTCCGTGAGCAGCTGTTCAGGGAGGAGACGCGCCCCCTGCTGGCCCTGGATGGAAATGCCCTCAGTGCTGGCCTTCCGTACCTTCTCCCTCTGCTCTGTGCTCTTGGGCTATTTCCAGCAGACAAAGACCCATAAGTTCACTACGCCAAAACTAACGTATTACACTAAAATGACACAGATATGACATTAACTATACCAACAAGGATTAAATATGTTCCGTTTATACACAAAATATACACACAATTATTTTTAACTGTAGGTAAACATCCATGATAAAGCAGAGAGCGGCTTTGCACTACTACTCACATCTTGGCACAGAATTCACCAGCCTAAAACAGACAGGGATCTTCAGTGTTGTACTTACTGGGTTTTTGAACAGGGACAGAAAATAGGGCTTGTGTTTTTTCAACTGCAAATCCAAAAGATGCACACTCTCCGACTGTCTCCGCCATATCGCCCCCTCCACGGTCTCCCACAACTCCTTTAGGGGACCCCACAGACTGGCTCCTTCAAATAAATAAATAATATATAAATTCATATAGTTCATGTAGCTCTACCAGTGCTACCACTAACACAGAAATGCTGCCGTTTATTGTTTACACTGTTTAATTCAGTTCTTGTTATTTAAGGTCCTCTGTGTGTGAGAGAATGACACGCTGCCTACCAGTTAACACAAGTGACCTGCTGCCATGCTGCCAATATGCATAAATTAGGCTACATTTACAATGGCAGCTCCTTGCTGGTGATGCTGGACCTGCCATCGCAAATGTAATTTATGCATATTGGCAGCGCTGCAGCGGGTTGTTTGTGTAAACTGGCAGGCAACATCCCATTCAGTAAGAGAAAGCAATGACTGTTTAGCGTTTACCATCATCTGTAAGAAACTGTTCAAAACAGTAACCTAGTACAAAGCCTGGAATACAGCCAACTGTATAAAACAAGTTAATATGCATAATCTGGCCACTGTGAAGACTAGGCTATGTTATATAGTGGATTATTAACCATCAACATGTTTATGAAAGGTCTCATTTAACAAAGCCTATTCCAATAGAAAACAAATACAGAGCAAGGCAGAAATAAAATTACTTATAAATAGCAACAGGTCCCCAGACAATATTTCACTGATGTTCTACATTTACCAACGAAATTGTTTGCCATTCTGTATTGAATATTATAGAGGCAAAACATTTGTAACACTGTTTTGTAAAGTATGATATTAAGTAGCAATTGTACTCTCTAGAAATTCTCTGGTTAGAGAGAATTTGAGAGAGAATAACCTGGTTATTTATATCACCCAATTAGCGATCTACAATAGTATATATAATAGTATAGTAATATATAATAAAATAGTACATACATTTTTTAAATGCCAGTGTACAAAAAAATATTTTCATTTAGTCCGTTCGAACAGTTCCAAACATTTCAACCGTTCAAAATAGTTGTTTTTGAAGGAAAATGTTTTCTCTCGTTTTACTTGGATATAGAAGGACTTTGGCATAACTTGGCTTGCTAGCCGGCAGAAGTGTTAGCTAGCAGAAATTGAATTAGCTGTCGCCTTGTAGCTAAGCTAGCGAATCTTTAATCGAGGCTGGTCCACTACAAACACGCATAACACATAATTTGCAAGATGTCAGTGGGTTGTATCGCCTATAGGCAGTGGACAAACATCTAAAAACAACCCAGTAAACAAAGAGTTTGTCAATACCGCTAGCTGAGAAGCTAAGATAGCTAATGCTAATGCCAACGCTAACGCGCAGCTAGCACAAGTTGGGGGACGCAGCTAACGTTAGCTAGTACAGCGAGGCAAAACTGAGCAGCATTTCATGTTCATGTAAATATCGATTCATATCTGTGCCTCGTGAAATAAACTAAGCAACTATTTGAGATAAAATAAGGATGTTAAAAATACGCAAAACACAAGAACAATTTTTTAAAATACAGAATGGTTTTGTACCTGAATTTACCGCCATCTGCGCAGCCATGTCTTATTTGCAAGCGAGCCACCGCAAGTCGGCCATAATTAATGCCAGAGTAAAAAAATATATATACACTTTGTTTTCTCATGTGATTAGCAGTTTGTCGTATTGTTTTCTGTGAGTTTATACTATTTGAAATGTTCAACATTCAAATTCCGAATAACACATGACAAAAATTGATTGGTGCTCTCATAGATATTTTCTCTCAGGCGATTCACAAATACACACATTTGGGCCAACGGTGAATGAAGCACACTCCATTCCATAGGGTCACTATGCAGTGATACACACTAATCACAATGTTGGTCAATTTTTTTTTTAATAATGGTTCTGATATAATGAAATTGATATTAAAGACATGGACACTTTAAAGTGCATTAACAAGAAGCTTAACATTCAGGGCATGAAGCACATTTAATCTGAGACCACAGCATCATCTATGTTTTGAGACACATTGCATTAGTGAAACTTGCCTTCAGGAAACTTACCTTATGATAATGTAATTCATCCAGTTCACCCAGTGAAATAGCTGAAGTGCTTTTCAAATTTTTCTTTCAACGTGTCTTCGGTATATTATGCTAAAGGTAATTTCATAACACAACTACACATCCTATAGTTGCAGGCCTGGGTGTGGTCTCATTTACAGAGCTACAGGATTAAAACACACGCAATGCTCCCTGGACAGATCTTTTAATCCTTATCCAAAATGATATCTCCAACAGGTTTCATGCTCTCTTACAGGGAAACCGACAAGCTGAAGTTACTGGAATAGAGTGAAAATACATTTAAGCTTAAAGCTGTTTTCTTAATACTTTCAAAAAGCTGACAAAACCTAATTAAATATTTTCAGAAAGTGTTCAAGTTTCTATTGGTTTGTTTTCACATGGCGACATCTTGATTCTCTATGTTCACAAAAAATATAGAGCTTGACATATGTACTGAAATAGTGTTGAGATCTTAGGTATATTATCTTTAGAGATAAAGGTTAAAAATATAAACATGCATGTTCACAGTTTTGACACCTCCTCAAACAGAGGTACCTATAAACCATGCAGTTTCACATTAACGTGAATCAGACACAACCAAGTTGTACACTGGAATGACTACAGGTATGCAGCATGACACACTAAACAGCAGGGTTTAAAATGCTCTCAATTCTCTGCATCCCTGATACTAAAAAATCTTTATTTTTTTGCTTTGCAAGACAAATCCTGTGTTTTAAAAATTTGCTTAGAATTGTCACTGTAATTTTGGAACTCTATTTATGTGACTTGCCAATAGGGCAATTTGTGGACACAAATATGTTTTCAGTGTTTACATAAATACATTTACAATATTCCAGGCTTGTCTGTATCTTTACCTTAACATTCATGATTTTGTTTAGGTTTCTCATTAAAATCCATAGCCTCATACTTTATTTGTAAAGTACCTTAAATCATCTTGTGTATCAAATGTGGTACTTTTTTTTAGTGCCTTCAACGTTTTGTTGTGCCTTCCGTCTTTATTTCCACAGTAAATCAACAAATGATAGAACACTGCCCCCTAGAGGAACACTGACCACTGAGTGATGAGAAATAAACAAATTTCAACATGACAAAATAATATTTATTAAAAGAGGGTTTCCAATTTAAAGGGAATATGAGTGGTTAGTATACATAAAACCCAACACTGAACTAACAAACAGGTGTGGTTTTCTACAGCTTCCTGATTGCTCTGAACAACTACTATTCTGGTACGAGTGCCTTCCTGTTGCATTCTAGAACACATGTAACTAAAACGTTTTTATTAGGATTTTATCCATAAAAAACAACAATAACAACACACACAAAAATATTCATAAACACACCAAACTAGATCTATTATTGCTTAAAAAGAGATGGAGGTCAAAGGCAGGACACAAATAAACCAAACCGAAAGAAGCTCCGTATATTATACACCCAAACTTTGATTCAATGTGATTTTTTTTCTTTTTTGTTTTATCATCATCATCCAAAAGGAAAACATGGAGACCTCATAAGATCTCCTCTCTGTCCCAAGGCAAAATAAAAGCTCATTATTCTGGCTTACAAGAGTCCATCCAGTGTCCCATTTAAAAAAAAAAAAGAGAAAAGAAAAAAAAAAGAGTGGTTATTCCAACAACAACAACAAAAAAACCCAAAAAACAAAGAGAAACACATGGAAAGACTCTGTGTAGGCCCTGTGTAGGCCCCGTGTAGGCTCGGTGCAGGTTCTCTGTAAGCTCTGTTTGTCCTGCCATGCAAGTTCACTAAAGCCATCCAGCAACGTAGACGCTGGGTCTTCATGTCTGAGTGCAACTCCCTTCATTGGCTGTCGATGTTCAGGGAAAAGGTTTAAATGAATACTGGTCACGTAAGCAAGCAATAGGAACCATTCATAGTCACTTGTTTCACAAGAGCGCAGGGAGGAGGAACACCAGAGGATGTCTACAAACTGCAGACCAGGTGCCATGTAGTCATGTGCCATGGACGCCTTCAAAAGCCCCCACAAGGTGCCTAGGTGGTACGTTCCTGCTCATCCACTTCCAGTGTGGTTCTTCTTAGATTGCTTTTCATTTTAACAAATTCAGGGGTGTTCTCCTGCTCCTCTTCAATCTTATGCTGCTCAAGCTCCAGCTAAAAGACAAAGAAAAATACAATCTGTACGTATGCTCGCTGTGTCTCACACTGTATTCCATGCGTGCGTGTTTGTCTGTACCTGTTCGAGTTTTTGCTGCCTCTTCAGGAGCTCGATCTCCAGGTCTGATCGCTTCTTGTGGGCTTCCTGCTCTTCCTTCTGAGCCTTCAGCACCTGCTCCCTCTTCCTCTTCTCCATCACTTTCTGGAGCTCCGGCTTGTTCTGCGGAGAGAGCCCCCTATGGGCCAGAAACACGACAGCCGTCAGATGTGAAACGTCCCGGGAGCACGCTGCACTAGGCTACGCAATAAAACACACTGCTGTTCCAAGAGTCCTGGAAGCAATCCTATACTGGCTAATGTGTGTGTGACAGAATGAATGAGAGACGTCCATCAAGTCATAAACACAGACACAATCCTCTGTGCATCACCATGGTAACCCTGTCCCAGCAATATTGTGCGATTTCGATCAGGGAACAGACTCACGCAATGCTGAGAATGACCCTTTTATAAAGGGTCTCCTTGCCTGTTTGGGAAGGGGGGAGAGAGGGGGAGAGAGAGAGAGAGAGAGAGAGAGAGAGTACGATATGCACATCAACTACAAAGCACTCGTGTTCAAAGTTCACAGAGCTGTTTGGTGAGCAAACAGCTTCACTATCCCCGTTCGACAGACCTGCAACAGTCTTAAACTCGGCCTTCTTCTCATACACAGCAGGCAGCTGTATTGGTAATCTGTCCTTCTCATGCATGTGGGATTATTAATCTGTGTCCTGCCTCTCATTCTGCTGCGAAGATGAAGGACTGTGTTGGTAGGCATGACCCCTCAACCCGACCAGCTGAACTGCAGGTGCAAGAAGGAACAGCCAGGAACCTGTTTGTAAATTGGTTTTTGCATATGGCAATTTGTGTCAACAGAAGAACCGGAAACTATCATATATTTAAAAAGGAAGGTACGAACTACCGAAGCACTTCTGAAGAACTACTTAAAATTCACTGATCTGATCTAAGGAAGCAGCAATGGAAAAAGAATGACAGCATTTGGCTTCTGAGTTCTGAGAGTACGGAGGAGGTGGAGAAGCAGAGCAGAAATCAAACTCTCTGGCTGAAAACATCCACGTTATGCGTCTCCCCCTAACCAGGCTTCAGAGGCGCAGATCAGACACCACGCGAGTCTCCCAGAGACCTGTGCACTAGTCCTGCATGCACGAGGAGAAGCAACAACCTACACACACGTCCACTGAGAGTGGAGACGAAGGTTTGGGCCAAACACACATGTCCACCCTGGACTAAAAGGTAAGATACAACAGATATACTGATATACAATATGTAAACTGTAGGATAATGTAAACTGTAGGATACAGTTTGTACAGGTGCACAATAACACCAAATATATAACCCCAAATATGAGGAGAGAAATCACAACAACCAATAAAACATCCTCATTTTCCTGTCGCACCTCCCCGTCTGCTACAGAACTGGGCCATTCATGGATCCAAAAGCTTTTAGACACAACTACACTGGGATTAGACAAGACCTCATCATGGTATGAATGATTTTATCACTGAAGCTTGTCAGGCATTAGAAAACAGCGGTGCGGCTTCATGAGTCAAACAGCCTACGCAGCCTCCAGATCAGGCAGCACTGGTTATGCAAGAGTACCGACAGAGAGACCACGCAGAGCTGCAGACTCCTACACATCTGCTGGTCTCCTTGGAGCGCACACACATCACACAGATGGACCACAATAGGCATAACCCTGAGCTCAGCCAATGACCCTACGGTCTAACGTCAGTCACTGAAGGGCTGTTCTTGGTCTTGCTGGTAGAAATAACTGTGTCATCATGAAACACAAACACCTTACTGTACGTGTCATGTTGAAAAGACACTAGAAGAAGGTAGAAGGACAGAGAGACAGACAGGAGAGTGAGACAGGGGAGTAGAAACAAGCAGGGGCACCTCGGGGTAAGTAACGCTGCTTATGTAACTCATCATCACTATTCTGCATCCGTACAACCATCATACTGACACCACACTAAACATTTCCTTATTCGACCGAAACTCAAGCACAAATATCATGAAGCTGTAAGGCCTACAGGTACCTCAGCTATTCCTATAGCTGTACCTTAGCAGCACCTACCGTAGGAACCAGCGTGGAGTTGGGGGCGGGGTCATCAATACACATGGTAAAGAGCCAGGAAAATCTTTTGTTTTCATTAGGACGTGCGTGGGCTCTTTCAAGAGGAGGCGTGGTGAATCACAAAGCAAGACAAAGACGGCCCAGGAACATTAAACGGGAAAGCACACACACACATCTGATTGATGCACATTTTTCTCTTACTGTCTAGCACTAAACGTACCTGGAGATGCAGTATAACATGGCGAGAATCTGACAACATTCTGTTATTGCAGTTTTCATTACGCAGGAGATGCAACACTCTTTTAAAAAAATACTTTTGGCTTATTTTCGCAGTAAAAGAGGTTCACCAATGTAATAAAACCTTTTTCGAAAAATGGACTCTCAGTCCTCAAATGTGGATTGAAGAGGATTTGAAGTCAGCCAATAGAAGTGGGATTAAAGGTTCAATGGCCAGCAGGCCTCTGCCATGGAGCTCCCTGTGCTGCTGGTACGATGCGGGATAATCCTGAAGCAGGAGAGGGTTCTGTCACACTGGTTCTGCCATCTTTCCTGCCCAGAAGTCAGAGTTTTAAAAATCTGTTGAGAAATTCCAGAATATTCTGTTCTCTTCAGGTTTCTTCTCGGTGAAGTTGATTTTACAGACAACACTGATCTACCTGAAGCTGGAAAGCTAGCGTGTGTCGCTGCCCTGTACTGCTGTGGAGATCAGGCCATTTCCTGCTTCTAATGTATACAATGATTGTTCAGTGTTGGTGGAGTCAATACCAATAACGTGTGGCTATATAAACTCAGTCAATAGCAAACGCTGACCTTTACTATATTAACCAACCCCACCCTGCTATAAACGGCATAATTGCTCACTCCCAGCCTGCAACACACTGGCTGGGGGAATGATAGGACAGCTATGAGGAAGCTATGAGAATAAACGACTGGGGATTTGGTGAAAATTAAGACAAGAGCGAATGATGCACGTGATCCACAACACTGATAACACACCGGACTGTGTAAAAGCAGCTAAAGTTAGGGATCTGGGTGGATGGGGGAAACAAGCTGAAGGAGGAGGTAGAGAGGAGGTGGAGGAGATAGGGAGAGGAGGTGGAGGAGATGGGGGAGAGGAGAGGATGTGGAGATGGGGGAGAGGAGGTGGAGGAGATGGGGGAGAGGAGAGGAGGTGGAGGAGATGGGGGAGAGGAGAGGAGGTGGAGGAGATGGGGTGGAGGAGGTGGGGGAGATGGAGGGCCTGAGCGTGTCTGGAGCTTCACCTCTTCTGATTCATCAGGAGCTCTCGGTGTAGATCTTGATGGTTTCTGGACGTCTTTACTGGGTTGATGAGTTTCTTGGGTTTAATGAGCTCATCACAGTCTCCGTCCATGTAGTCTGGTTCTGCCATAACGCTGTGCACACGTGGCAACCCCTCCACCAACTCCGACTGCTCCAGACCTGTCAGAGAAGGAGACGTCCATAATAAAACCATTCTACATAAACGTTTCACACAAAGACATGGAGTTTATGCACTGCTCTGTAGCTGTATACTACACACATGTACAGAATGTGGCAAACAGGATCATTACTGAGAAGGAAAAGAAACTGCGCGCAGTCAGTGCTCTATTAAGAGACACTAATGAGCATCATTAAAGGCTTTTAAAGGAACAACAGTTATGCGGACAGAGCACGCCACAACTCTGAGCCTGCGTAAGGACTCTAGCGAGGAAAACACAGGCACAGACATGGCACGTGCTCCGGGTTCGAGTCGCAGAGGAAACTGTAAAGGCTCCTCACGTCACTGCCTGCATCTTATCTCGCGCTTTTATGAATCACAACATTCTTTGCTTGTGACAGTCCCCTCACTTGGAGACTGTTAAAAGTGAAAACAATTAGCTGAACAGTCAAAAACACTAAAACGGTGGGGAAAAAACACCAGATCTGGTACACTGGCAGGTTCACATAGCCGGAAAAGACCACGGGAAAAAAAACCCGAAAATCTCACGGAAATCGTTCAAACTCTTACCTTGCAGAAAAGGACACACTGCGTATCTGAACACGGTGGCCATCGCGGCTAAACTTTATAAGAAACCGTATAAAGAAACTTGAAAGTGACCAGGACGAAACGTACAACGAGAAACGAAGGATCCTGCGCCTAATCGCGCACACAACTGAAACTCCTCAGCCCTCCACTTTATCCCCTAACCGCCCTCTCCAGCAGCACACGCCGTGACACCTTTAATAGCTGCGACGCACATAAAACGTACAATACGCTTGAAACAGCACGGCATACTTTCTCTTCGCAAAAACTAAACTACTGCGCGAAGTTTAAGGGTGTTTAGAGCGGAGCAAACGTAAGAGTATCGATCGTTTATATCTGAAACATTGATAAATCTCCTATACAATAGCCCACGCTGATCATTGACTATTCTGAAAACGCCACCTATTTTTTGTTTAATAGACATAGACGTAAAAATTCTGTTAAACGTATAATTAATTTTCGTATGTTCATTTTAGACGACATAGTTACGCGTATGTTTCTCGAGATGCTAGAATACAGTCGAGAGGCAAACGCATTATTATTCGGTAAATAAACGTATTGTCAGTGTATCCACTAGAGGTCGCCACGACACTCACATTCATATTAACATGTCTCATAAAATAGGGACAACAAAATCAGACAACAAAACAATTTGTTAATGATCTGATGAAATCTAGAATTAAGTACGTGGACATGCGAGAAGTCTCAAAAATAACAGAGCCATTAGAAAACTGCCAAACCGTTGGACTGCATTTATTTATTTTACAAAAGTTTTTTTTTTTATCTTTGATCTTTGACCAAGACATTAGACTTTAAAGCATGAGGCTTGAGTGTGAGTGGAACGCTTTGAGGGAGAGCATGCTGGGAAAAACCATCAGAATGGCAACCTCACTCACAGTGACCAGTGAGCTGCCTCTATTGGGAGGCCTGTGACTTCATGGGCTGTATGTCTGATAAGAGGAATCAGACAGATACTGAACGAGCTCTGGGTGCTCTGTGATCACCAGAGCTGTTTCACCGAGGAGGAGAAGGGACAGGACACATGCGGCTCAGTAGCAGTGGAGAAGATGGAGAGGACACTGAGGATGGAGAAGAGACACGGGTGGAGGACCTTCACTGTCCTGCTGTGTCCTAGGCACTCAGCAAAGCCACCACAGAGACAGAAAGATGGAGGAGGAGTTGGAGTAGCAGCTGTCAGGCTGTTACACCATCTGACCCTCCGCCTTTCTCTGTGGGCACTTCTCCACCCACCAGGAAGGCGTATTAGTCCATCCACTCTCCCTTAAAGTCCCTTTTCTGTACCATTCTGCTGGTTCTCTCACTCCATCACACACGTACACGCACGTGGATGCGCATTTGTCCTCACAGAATTTGGATTTGGAGGAATTGTATTTATTTCCATCGGAATTTTACAACCCGCAAAGTCAAAGCGTCCCATGGAAAGAATAACAGAAACAAGACAAGCGTGGAAATTCTCCTGGGGTTAAGAATTTAGATCCCACAATCCTCTAAAGGCCTGTCCGCTCTGATCAGCATGGCATAATCAGTCCTGCCAAATGAAGTAGTCAGGTTCAAAACAAGGCAATCTGACCAATCCCAATAACAACCTGAATATAATGCAGTCTTTGGGCTGTACTCTTTTACAGAAAGCTACATTTCAATGGTAGACCATCAGATTCTTTAGAAATTCTTTCACTTTCCAGCATGCACACACACACACACACACACACCATCTGTGATAGTTTAGTCCACCTGGGCATTTCCCCTTGTATTCTTTCTGGTCCACTAGAGGAGAGCTCTAACTTAGGGGTGAGTGTTTGAAGTAGGTCAGAGAGACAGATGATTGCATCTCAGAATCTCACTCACAATGTTGTGGTGAATGGTAACAGAATTAATAACATGATGTATTCTATACTACATTTCCACACTGACAGAATCCATGTGCCCAGTGACTGGCTGGATAAGTAATGGTATCCTTGTCCTGACAGTTCAGTCACTGTAGGTCAACCATAGATCTGACATGCTCAAGAAAATGTCACAGTTCACTTTGATGTCATCTTGTGATGTCACAATGTTCTGTCACAGTTCACTGTGATGTAATATCGAAGTTCACGGTGATTTCACATTGTAATATCACAGTTTGCTGTGCTGAAAGAGCATCACCTCAAAAGAGCCAGTAAATTTGTACCTCAGTCCAGTTGCACACAATGCACACAGACACCCACACACAAACATGCACACAAACACACGCATCACAGCCACAAGAGTTTACAAAATCTTACAAACATACACACCCAGCAGAAGCAAACAGAAAGGTCTTAAGGAGTACCACCAGGGAAGTTCTCACAGAGCCCATTTGTTAGAACTACAGCAAGACACTTTTGCAGCGCAGTAACATGAGATTTCTTTAGAAAACAACGACAGAACAGGAAGAGTTGATGAGAGATAGCAGGGGTTACTTAAGATGCAGCAGCCGTCAACAGTGGCAGCTAGACAGAGTAGCAGTTGGAGTAGCAGTTAGTAAAGGTTCTGTAACAGCTAGACAAGAGTAGCAGATAGTTAAGGAGCTGTATCAGTCATACAGGCTGCTATCAAGGCAGTGATGCACTGCAGATACAGTAACGTTGCTACGTGCAGCTCTATGGAGACATGAGTAAACAACAGAATGAAACGCGGAAGGAAAGTGAGTACCACAGAGCTATCACTGCTTCTGTGGTTAACAGTTACTCGAAAAGTGTGTGGCTGGGTGGAGGTGTGGAGTGGTCTGCATATAAAAACGGCAAACCCCGTTAAGGAAGTGAAGCCTCCTGAGTGCGAGTCTGTGTGCAGAAATCAGCTGTCCTTACATTCAAACAGGCAAAGATGAGGGGAGATGCTCACAGAACGTCTGTTATCTCATCACCGTCAAAATGGCTTCAGACGTGTATTTTTGCTCATGCAAACATAACCTCAAAAAGACAAGTTATAAATGGTCACACACATTTTCACAACCAGGTTCCGGTGTGTGATTTGCTAACTGTAACCATGAAAGAGCTACTTCCTATTGCAAAAATGCAAAAACAAAGCTGCCGCCCCGTCTCTCACTCTCTACGTCTCTCTCACTTTCTCTCACTCGCTCTCCTCCCTTCCCTGCTGTTCTCTGAACGGAACCTCATGTACTTCAGCAATGTCCACATACCAAGGAAGCACAAATGACACTGATGACTTTGGGAGTCCTGAAATGTGTGCGTGCCACGGTGCGTGTCTGCCCAGTGGGACGCGTGACTCACTCAGACGGACTAAAACACCAGTTTGTGTCACAGTTAAAGAATGTGATGAAGCTGCAGAGGATTTCTCTGGTGTTTTTCTACGAGGACAGAAGACAAAAGAATGATCTGGCAGAGGTGGAAATACACAAGTGTATACACACACACACACACACAAGGATATGGTATATTTCATACATACATGCCTCTGGTACCAAAATACATCTTACTATTTTATGCCAAAAGACCATTTTTAATGCAGTGTATGTTTGTCAGCGTCTCTACACGCTACACACAGTCTCTTAGGGAGGCCCCGGTTCATATGGACTGGGCTCTGTTACATGTCAGAGGTCAGAGGACATGGCACCTGTTCTAGGAAGGTCAGGTGTGCGTTTGTGCAAGAGAGAGTGTGTGCAGCAGCTGTGTGCTAAAGAACAAAGGGTGCAGTATAGCAGAGCTGTGCACGTCTCATACGGGGACAGCACCTGTTACTGCACTAGTGAAGTTTAAGGGCCTTTAAGGAGGTGTGTGTGCATGTGTGTTTGTGTGTTACTTGCCTACACAACTTATTTACCTAGAAAAAAAAAACAGGTTTTGTTTTTATTGTAATAGTAAAAGTGATAGCTTCATGTCATAATATTGTAAGGTCCATGCTGAGATGTTTGGGCATGAAGAGATGAGTCTCACTGATGACCTCATAAGCACACCTCATAAGCACACTGGCTCTCTGTCACAGTTAAAGAGATTAGCTGGCATCAGCAACACACTGACACACACAAACACGCTCACACACACACACACTCACAAACCTCCAGCTGCCCCCATTATCCACAAAGTGTAAATAAGCCACGAGAGAGACTGCTGACCTGGCAATGATCATCACAACCAACCAATGCGCACACACACACAACCACACACACAAACACAGGTCATCATGTCACGTTACAAACACACACACTCAATGTGTTTCATCATTGAATTTTAGTGGACTTTTTTCAGATACTTCTACATGAATATTCTTATATAAGGAGAGGGGACACAGTAAGGAGGAGAGGGGAGACCATAGGTAGGAGAGGGGACACAGTAGGGAGGAGAGGGGAGACCATAGGGCCTCTTTGTTCAGTATCAGCCTCCTGACTGGGAAATAAATCAATATGTGCAGTAGAGATTTGGGCTGCTATTGGTCAGCTGAAAGATTTACAGACAGTTGTCCATGACAGAATTGCTCTATGGATTCCACAAATGTGCGCACGCTCACACACACACACACACATTTCACAACAGTTTATTATGTATGAAGCCATGACAAATTTAGTCATCACTTGAATGAAGTGATTATCGAATACACAGACCATATCATCACTACAGCCACAGTGCCTCATTTTATTACATACTTCACTAGCTGATCAGTTTTACTTATATTCACTTCCCTCTCCAGGGGAGACCACATGAGCTCTCTCTCCTGGACACAGACACGGTACACTTTCCACTAGCCTACATTACATGTCCTACATGTTCAGTAGAAATCATGTATTTCAGCTGACAACACGTGACCACGCACCCCACCAAACATCACATCCACCTCCACCTCCACCCCTAGCCCCAGCCCCTACACCACCCCCACCCTTAGCTCCACCCCCTACACCACCCCCACCCTTAGCTCCACCCTGCGTGTTCCTCAGATGCCTGGCAGCCCTGGTCAGGCAACATGGCACTGTGAACCGCAGGCGCCACTTCTTTGTTCAGGGAAGAACAAAAACAACTGCTACACCTTTGATAAAAGCAGTGCTACACCTTTGTTTAAGGCAGTGCTACACCTTTGATAAACACACTGCTACACCTTTGTTAAAAGCAGTGCTACACCTTTGGTTAATGCAGTGCTACACCTTTGATAAACACAGTGTTACACCATTGTTGAACACACTGCTATACCTTTGATTAAGGCAGTGCTACACCTTTGTTTAACACACTGCTACATCTTTGTTAAAAGCAGTGCTACCCCTTTGTTTAACACCACTGCTACATCTTTGTTAAAAGCAGTGCTACATCTTTGTTAAACAAAGTAAAATGTACATTGGACAAATATTTTCCATTTTCATTTATTTACAATTATTAAAACCATCAACCATATCACTGTATATTTTTTTATTATGAAAATGTGTTTTATGTTAAGGGGGGTATCATGTTTCACCCAGAGGTTTTTCACATACTTGCATACACATATCAGATACTTGTATACACGCACGCACACACACACACACACACCTTCTTTAAAATAACCTCTGGTCTTGTTTTGATCATGTAAATGTTGGCCTGGCGATCTGGCACAGTTGGATTGTTTCTGCCTGTATGTGTGTGTGTTGGTGTAACTGCAGGACTGCAGGCTAAAGCCCTTTGCGCTGTTATTCCACACTACAAGTGTGATTAATGCACAGCTTACCTCGTCCTTTGTGTGCATGTGTGTGTAGCTTGGCAGAGCAACAGCATGTTTCTGCCACATCAGGGACAGAGAGGGAACGTCTCTGATACTTTCTGATAAACCAATTACCATCCACATCAAACCCTACCCACACCCCCGTCTCACAGTATCGCCCAATAAGAGCACTGGAACTGAAGGAACAAAACAACTCTGGCATGATTCTCATCAAGTCCCTGGATGATGATGTCACAATAGAAAGCCATGGCAACGGGAAACAAAGAACATACACAGGTGTCATGCTGTATGATTTCAGAGCAGTAACAGAGTGTTTCTACCAGACGTCATATCTTAACTATAAACACCCATCACAGTGATGCTGATGTAATCAGATCAGTTAATCATTAGCACAGAGTGAGAGAAAAGAGCAAAGGATGAGGACAGAGTGTATGTGGGCCAACAGAGGAAGCCGCAAAAAAACATAGACAGCTCTCAAAGCACAAGCTCCACTACAGAGAACTAACACACACACACACTTACACACAATAAAGTAGAACCAGCAAAAGTGTCCACACCCACAAAAGCATATAACTAATACAAACAGCTCTTAAGATGCACACACGAATATGTTCTAGGAAAGCTCTTTTTTTCCTCCACAATCAAGATAAGCACAATAAGAACTGTAAACACAGGCACACCTACACCCACCCCAAACCGTGCCATGTACATACCACAATGCTGGTGGCTGTCAGCCTACAGACACGCTGGGCAGTTTGTACAGTGGAGCATCCAAGAATAACAACCAAGAGTGTAGTGATGAGAACTCTATCACAAGGGTACAAGGGCACCAGCAGTTACGCCAAAACGCACCGTGCCAACATTCTAAAACCCGACTCCACAACTTTCACACAGTCCACGTGCTTTGAGTCACTGAGTCTACTGCTGTTTGTGAAAGTCAACTAATCTAAAACAGGCCCATTTAGGGGATACGTTAAATGAGCCCTCGAGGTCTGTTGGTGCTTCCCATGACATGTACGTGCGAGTGAAACACACCTCACTGTCAGTCACAACACTCTTAAGACTCATGACAGTCTTCTAAGACTCACAAGGGCCTCCTCTCAGCAGTCCTTTAACCATAAAGATCGCTCATAGAGGGAGAGGACACATGCTCATTATAAAACCTCACATGTGTGCGTTTGTGTGTGTGTGGGTGCAGGGGCTGTTTGTTCTTTAATGATATATAAATACGACTTCGCCCATTACAAGCAACTGTTAAAGACAAAAAGCAAAATGTGCTGGGGCAAATCAACATGCCAGCGATTAAAAAAGCTGAATCCCAACATGCTACTACCTGAATGCCGAGTGTATAGAGGTGACTGTCCCCGTTTATGAACCCCATTTGCTAAGACGTGCAAGACAACGAAGCAGTGAGATCAGTTCTGGCATAACTCCGTTCTCATGTACTGCTCAGAACCGAAGCACACAGAGACCAGCGTCCACTGCCCGACCAACCACGCAGGACAAGGAAAGAAGTCTTGCTCACTCTCTCTTAATCATGTTTACACTTTCTTTTTTTATTATTGTTCACACACACAGAGAAAGACAAAGAGAAACAGACAAGGACACACACAGGAGACAGGAAAGAGTTCCATAGCATTGGAGGGGGTGGGGGAGGTGGTTCAAAGATCAAAAAACAGATGTAAGGCGTTTGACGAAATACTCTGCAAATAGCAAACACATGTGGTCAGACTCTCCCTCCTGTTACTGTCTTCTTGAGCGGAGCAACCCGCTCTGGTGCTCCACACTCGCTCAGTCACTGGAGATCGACTGGCAGAACATTCCCGTCTAATTTCTTAATGAGATATATGCAGTACTCAGCAGACTGGTACTAGAGGGCTTTTATAGGACCTGTGATTTTTTAAGTTGTTTTAAATTGTGTTTTAAAAAAACAAAACAAAAAGCAACAGTACATCAGGCCAATATTCTATTATTTTCTACAGTAGATTGTTGCTGAATGGCCAGACCTCAAGAGTAGACAGGTAGTCTTCCATTTCATACTTTGGCATTTAGTGAAACCTAAATATCAGAGAGATAAGTGTAGAGTCTAGTCTACACTGTAGACAAACGGAAAGGCAACGCTCTCTCTCACACACACACACACACACAGTTGTCAGGCTGTCAAGCACTACAACAGACATGATACAACTTGACAAATTCCACGTTGCTGAAGTCACAGCTTCTAGAGCTACATCCTAGGTCTATTGAGCTAAACTGAACGCTAAACATCTCAGTTCAACAGACACTCTCCCACTGTATGCAAATCTGGCTAACCTGTCATTTAGGCCTAAACACTTTTGTGAGCATTACACCAAATTAAAACGATTGCGACCCATTTGATTTAGGAACGTTTTGAACATAATTCATTAATATGATTAATTCTTCGCATTATTAAAATGAATTTTTTTTGTAATCTAAGCCTTGGAAGGTTCAGGTCCACAACAGTGTAACAACTGCAGGTTAACAACAATAACATAACTGAAAGTAGATATACTGAGTTCTGTGGACGGTTTTGTTTGGTATTGTTCTAGTTGCAAAATTATTCTCCGAACAAAAGATCGGGTTGTTCTTGGGTTGACTTGTTACTGTCCGAGCAAAAACGTGAGAGTGATGTAATATTTTGAAATAAAACGCCAGAGACGCATGAGTGAGCTCCCATCAACAACACAGGTCCCGCACGCGGTGCCCAAGATAATAGATGCGCTTTCGATACACACGTCCCATAAAAAAAGACTTAATACTCACCTCACAATTACTTTAAAGGACACTTCTCCGACAAACTATTTCAACTGGATCGTACGAAAAGCCGCTGGAAACACATTAGCTGATTTTTATATCACTTCTCCGTTAAGGTGTGTCTGCAAATCTCTCCTGGAAACAGTTCAGTAGTAGACAAGACCCATACAAAATGTAAATTAATACTTGGGGGGATGGCCAACGTGACCGAACGCCTGAGTCACACACAAGACTCCTCCCATCTCTTTCATGCGTTTTCATGGCGGGGAGACCCCGACTCTTGGCTGGGCGTGGCACAGAAACGGTGGGAGGGAACTGTTAGGCTCCGGCGCACACAAAGCAGGATAGCCTACCTCTCACGATGGATACGCTATGCCGTTATTGTCTCCTTAAGCTTTTACAACACACTCGACGTGATTTTACTTTAATTGTCGGTTGTCTGCTGCTGCAGATTTAGCATTAGTACACGTATGTACATGTGTGTGTGTGTGTGTGTGTGGGGGGGGGGGTGAGCATAGATGTGATTTAATTCGGTTGGACGACACAGTACAGACTCTCGCGACATTTTTTGGTACATATGGCAGGCATCAGTAAGACTGCACTGAGCGTAACGAGTGACGTGAATGGTGCTGCGCGGAGAATATAGATGTGTCATGCACTTAGCTAAAGGCAGGCTTTCCCGTAAGTGACGTGGTGAGCTCGTGTGTGTGTGTGTGTGTGTGGGGGGGGTGTTAGGAAGGATGCAGCAAGTTCAACAAGTTTGTTTTACAGCTACTCTATTATAGAGTCGCGTGTGGAGAAAGAAGTAATAACGAAGACCTCTTGGATTCTCTCTCTCTCTCTCCCGCTTTCTCTCTCGCTGACTCACTGTTATGCCCCGCATTCCACAGTCCCGCAGTAGTGTAGTGGGGATGAGCGCCAAAGCGTTCTTTAACTACAGAAGGGTGAGTCATAGCTTGGGGAGATCTAAAGGTTAACCTGATCTGCATCCCAGCACAACGTTCAGGAAACAGATGTGGCCTGTATATGGGGACGGGAGGGTCTGATGTTTGGAGCTGACGAGATTCAGACGGAATCGGACAATCCCCAGAGATCCCGTCAATACTTCAGTATCCTAATGACGGAAAATTCAAGGCAAAAAAAATTGAATTTCCTGTCAACAGAATCCCTCTACTTACAGTTGTTTTATTATTTCCCCCTCCTGGTGAGTCTGCTCTGATTTGTGTTACATTACAGCACGTAGGCTACTTGGGTAAGAGTTTATTATCCATAAAATCTGTCCTCCTGTAATATCATCCACTACAGCAGTGTCCTAAACTCAACTGTCCTAAACTCAACTGTCCTAGACTCAACTGTCCTAGACTCAACTGTTGTAGTCAACTGTGGCATGACAGGCGCACAAGTACAGTCGTTGTGAAGAGATGACAGTGTCTGTAAGAATCGGGGCAAAGAGTCTGTCGAGCTCGTCAGGAGTGGTTTCACAACATACAACAGCAGATCTGAAGGCAAATTCACACAATAAAGAGCAGACATAAAGAAACTACCATGACAACGTGACCGGGCAGTTATGGCATGGGGCATCTGAAAACACATCTGACACAGCTTTGCTTTAGGTTAATTCATGTCCTCTGTCAGTCCCGCCACGGTTGGAAATAGAGTTTTGCCTCCCTGCTGTATAAAGGGGTCCTGGGTCTCAAATAACTAGGCTACCACAAAATAGTTTCCTTCTTGAAAGGAAATGATATCTGAAACCATGGTGATGGTTTTGACTTCCTCATTTGCATTGCTCACATTTTTTTTGTAAAACATAGGTGAAGTCTAATATTACATAATATAGCAAGATTCTAAAACTAGATTAGATTAAATTAGTAGATTGGATTAGATTGTTTGTCTATTTATTTAGACAATTGCTCACAGCTTTCTTTAAGACTAGTGTTTTTTTCAGCAGTAGTGTGTTTTTAACACCATGTGCTCCCTCTCCACTGAGCAACACTTCTTTCATGTCCTCATGGTAACAATCACTGAGACGTCCTAATGCTCCTCTACAAATAATGTAAGCAAACTGTCAAAACTGATTTTAGAAGGCAGAATATCACAAATAATTGGCCATAAATGTAGACTTTCTCAGTGCAGCCTTGTTCTGTATTGGATTTAGGACCCACTTTAACACTGAGTGTATCTAACTGGAAAACAGACTCAGAGTTTAGAAACTGACCCGGTCATGGTGAAGGCGCTATAGAAGCTCATTTTACCAGAACATATTTTACCAATATGACAGTGAATGTGCTACCTGTGAAATGAACCCACACTCTTAACATTAGTAGCACTACCCGTGCCACCAGGTGCGGTACAAGTTGCGAGAAAAAGGAACTTAAGCCTGAGGCTTGTGAAAGTTACACATTAATAGGATTATAATTGAATTACAAAATAGATGGGCAATGAATTTTTAAATTTCTTTGAATGCCATTTTAGTGGCTAAGTCCAAGTTTTTTTCATTAACTATAACAAAACTGTAATCTTTTTTTAAAACAAAACAAATACCAAGCAGTCTAACTAATAGATAGAGAATACATATACTAATGTAAATCATAGTTAGCATAGTTCACCTGTTATGCTCATTTTAAATATTCATAATTTTTAGGGTCTACTAGAATAGATTCACAAACTTCAGGGTCTGAAAAAAACAACAACAACTTTCTCATACTGTCCATCTCTTTTCACCCTCTGTCTCAACCCTGTTTTTAAGCTCCTCCTCCCAGTGAGCCCAGTCTTCTCTGATTGGTCAGCTTGCCCACTGTGTCCTAACTGGTCAACTGCCACACTGGTTCTGCCCCTACATGTTCCTCCCCAGTCTTGATGTCACATAGACCCTTCTCTCTTGAGCAGCTGTAAATGTTAGACATCATTACATTGTTTGGTAGTTTCAATGCTGTTTGTGGTCTTGCAAACAGACATGAAACTCTGCAGGTGAGCAGAATTCATTATAATATACTGTATGTGGAAAGTGCCTTGGGCGTGATCAACTACAAAAGTCCAATGACACCACATGATTATGACAGACAAGTCAACCCGTGACCAAGGTCCTCTACTGCCCCTATTGCCATGGTCAACCAAACAGATGAGCGTATTCATGTGGCTGCAGTTCTCTGCTGGACTGTCATTGGAGCCCATTGTCAAATGTGACCCACCCCCAGAGAGGCAACAAGCCAATCAACAGCCTCCAACTGCAAGTTCCAAAAACAATCGTTTGCATCAGTGGTGGATAAGAATTGCCCTTCCCACCCTGTGGCTAGACGACACTGGTCCAGCCCACTTTCGTTTGCAGAGAGAGACCTGGTTAACACTTTGATGAGTGTTAGACTGGGCCGATGGCTTCAGCGATTTGACACCCACTGTCACCTCAGACGTCTAGTCACAATAACTGCAGCTTGTCTGACAGCACACATTTGTGGAGAGATCCTGCTGTCCTGTTAACACGGATCCCCCTTTGGGCATGTCCTTCAGAATGATTCTGACTACAGATGTGTCCCTGACAGGTTGCGGCCCAACTCTCATGGGTACAGTCATGAACGGTGTGTGGCCTCCTCATTTGGGTCAGGTGCACATAAATGTTCTGGAACATTCTTGGAGTTTTCTTAGCAGTGAGGAACTTCAGGGATTTTCTCCTAGGCTAGTCAGACAACTCCATGGTGGTAACCTATATCATTCGCCATTACAAGTACATGACAAATTAAATGGGGATACTGAAGGATGAGGGGTGAAACCTTCTGTTTGGAGATTGACTTTATCTTCAAGTGCTGGCTCAGTTGTGCTAGATATTCATGGAGGCCCCTGTATATCTCTTCATATCACAGGAAAAATGTACATGTCCTCTGTATTTTTCTCTACTGGATAAAAATGCTCTACTGACAACTCTACACTGACCATCCAAGTACTGGGTGCTGTCCGTCTTGCAGGCCAGGACTATGTGCTTCCAGGAATATTGCTCAGTCGTAGAGTTGTGTTTTCGGCAGGAGCCGTTGGGGTGTACTTAATGGCTATTTCTGCCTATCAAGTGAACCGGTCTATTGCTTATGGAAGAGGTGTCAATGTCTGGTGTCCTCTGGTGTCCACTGGTGCTGAGTGCTCCATGTAATCACCCCTTTGAGCCCCTGGGTGATGTGGAGCTGAGGTGTCTCTCTCTCAATAAACAGCTTTGCTTCTGCCTCTGACCACGGGGAAGAGGATGAGTGATTTGGAGGTTTTGTCCATCTGCCCCTCACGTCTGTAGTTTGACTTCCGCTTCACTAGGCTTCGTCTGCACCCTAATCCTGCGGTTGTGCTCAGTGGTGGAGCTGACAGCCTCTCACCCCCACCCTTGCAAATAAGAGGCTTAACTGCTCATTTCCCATCAGGACCATCAATATATAACCAGGGCGACGGTTCTTAGGAAGCCCGATGAACTGTTTGGGTCATCGGCCTCTCCTCATAAGGGGATGTCTTACCAAACACTCTGCCCCTGGATTGTGGAGGTGATTGCAGCGACTTATAAGTGAAAAGCTCCCAACTATCAAATGCACTCTAGTGGAGGCCTGACAATAACTGAGTAAGGTGTCCTTGTTGCACAGGGATTCCTGGAAGAAATCTTTGTAGAGTAACTAAATCTAGTGGGTCGACTGTGGCAAGAGGCGGAACATGTTCGGAACACATCAGATGTTGTGTCACTGCAGCTTCCGTAGTTGGTCACACCCAAGACGATTCCCATAATGAAACACGTCACCTTATCAGAGAACCAGGGTTTATATAGAGTAAGTGTTTCTGTGGGAGACAGTTACTCAGTCTGCTAGGTACTTTGGGCTTCGTAACTTGTATAATCACTTATACAACTCCATCCAGTGCACCAAATCCTAATCTCTGCTTTAATCCTGCACATGGAACACAAATGCAGCCATCAAGAGTCTTCATGCCTTAAATGCAGATAGAGTTGCTGACTACAGGCCTTTTTCTTCTTTACCCCCCAATAATCTATAATCAGTCAATACTCATTTACTTTGTGACTAGAATCTATTGTTCCACTATGAAAAACAGCCCCAATCGTTATGTGTATTGGTTTCTGTTGAAGGTTGGATGAGCTCATGGCCTTGGGGGGCCAGGCTGACAGTGATGCTCTTACTAACACACCCACCACACTCA
>JAGXOD010000260.1:0-33717 GCA_020368025.1 Brachyhypopomus occidentalis | reverse complement strand
TTTTACTTTTAAAAGCCAAAACAAAGACTTTATGTCTGAATCTTTGTTTTATCTTGTCAGACATTTCGAGAGTCATTATTAAATGCATGATGAAAGTTGCAGAGTGGGACTGGGGAACACAGTACAACTTCCTCTACAACACGAAAGGTGAGAAATACAACAATGTCCCTGTATATCAGCATGACTCCTGGATCAAGGTTTCATATTGTGTGTGACCCTTTACAAACACCTCTATTGTTTTGGGTATTGTGACCTTTTACTTTGAACATTCTGGAAAGTTTATAAAACTTTGATTCATGATACAACAGCAAAAGCAAAATGCAAAGAGAACTGTGTGAAAGTGACCCTGAACAGCTGATCTGAACTTGGGGGACTCTTGATTGTCTTTATCAGCTGCTGAAGTTCACCCCAGCATCCTGAAGTCAAAGACTCGACAATATGAGGATGCAGGTCTGTTACTCAACTCCCCCTACTTCTCTGTACTGAGAAAGGAACGAAACATTGACCTCATCATTTCACTTGACTTCAGTGCTGGAGATCCATTTGAGGTATCACACACGCGTGCCTGCACACACTCCGATTGTCCACAATCAAACTCTTACTGCATAGCTACTGAACTGGTTGTTCATGCATCTCGTATCTGAATGGCTAAGATTCTATTGGCCTGAGCTATGTTGTCACATGTGTATCTGGATACTCAGACTGACATCTGCATAATGAATGCAAATCTGCTCCTGCTCATATGGCCTGTGCTCTTCTGTTATTATGCTAGATGTAAGTAATGATGGCCAAGGATGTTTGAATAGTGTTTAAACAAAAAATGAGTTTTCACTTCACTGGTTGCAACTTTTGTCATAATAAGAGGGGAAGGGTTCTCATGGTCAACTCTGGTTCAGAGACTGATGTGTTTAAACTTCTATAAGGCTGGTCTAAATGTAGATCAGTGAAGAGACAGAAATGCAGACATGTGATTTCACCTTTGAAGCTGGGCTAAAAATAATGAAATATGATATTCTCATATGATCGTATGAGTTGGAAAAATCTTTTACAAACATGTTAGTTTTGTTGTACGTCATGCAACTGCATGAGATGTGAGCTAATTCACCACCACTTACTGAGCTGAATAGTGATGTAATATTTACATCAGACTACAGAGCTCACTTAGCTCAATCTCTGTAAATGCAGGTCAGTGCAGATCTAGTTAGTGTAGTGTAATCCAAATGTTAGGAGGGCTTTTGTAATTGGCATATTCATAGACCTTTGCATTTTTGAAGCAAATGTTTAGCAGTGCTTCTAGACTATCTTAATAGTTAATTGGGCACTAATCAATACATTAGGCTATATATAATCACCAATACTATATTACTTAATATTTTTAATGTTTATACATTTTCTTCAAATCATAACTGACACCTTCAGATGCGCGTGCACACACACACGTACACTTGCACAAACACCTGCCTGCACACACAACTATTACAATATTGATTTTTCCCCCTTACAGACAGCAGATAAAACTGCTCAGATGTGTAAAGACCTGCAGGTCTTTTTCCCTTCAGTTAAACACCCTGGAAATGATGAAGAGCCAGACGACTTCTACGTGTTTAAGGACAACCCCACAGCTCCAAAAGGTCATTCACATCCCCCTGTTTAATGCTGGTAACTGTAAAGGTAACTATGTACAGTAAACAAACCTTATACTGTGTTTATCAAACTTCATTGTTCTTTCAAGCTACAAGCACAAAACATCCTCAAGTCCTGAAATGAAGTAAGACAGTGTTAAAAGTGATCAATGTGTTTCCCCAGGTGAGGTTCAGAAGTGGAAAGACAGATACTGGACCTATCAGTCTCGTTACACTGAAGAAATGGTCAATGATCTTTTAGAGAAAGCAGCTCTAAACATCAAAAACACAAAGCAGAAACTCCTGAAGGTGATTGAGGAAGTCGTTCAAAGAAAGAAGAAACATTAGAGACGAAGCTTGTTTAATAAATGTATAACCTGGCTGAACATAATGATGAAGAATGTGATGGTGTACACCTTTATAATGGGGTAGAGTTCTGTTAATTAATCAACACATGATAATCTTTTTGAAGTTTGCTTTTCTTAAATAAGATGTTTTTGCAATAAATGCTGCAATAAGGAATTCTACTTATTTTTGGTACAGAAAAATCAATTTATTATTGCTTTGATGTAATTGAAATATGAGCATTAATCAACAATCGGTGCTTCATGTATGGATTCTTTGGGTAAAACAAATTTGAGATCATGCCACATTTAATCTTAAACTCTTAATTGCCAATTGAGGTGTTGAGAAATATACGTTTGTATTAAGGTAACTGACATACACAATCAAATAACTCGTATGGATACGATGCAATATTTGCTTTGGAATATTGCAGCACATTGTCTCCAACCTCACCCGAGTTATTTGCGTTTGATTTTTATTTTCTTCACTTGATGTGAATTGTATTAAATATTTGCTGCATTCATGGTGGCTTATTTGGTGTCAACAAAATCTCAGAAATAAAGTTCAAGGAGATCTATAAGCTCTAGGCTGCAGTGACTCAACATCAACATTACCAGGCAACATGACTAGTCAAACATAGAACACTCACCTTACACAAGCCAGTGCACAGCAGGAGTAACAATGACCAGCAATGAACTGAGGGAACACAGAATATAACAGAATATATGTGGGAACAAGGACAAGGTGGGTGTAATAATGAGGGGGTGTGGCTCTGATAACAGAATATATGTGGGAACAAGGACAAGGTGGGTGTAATAATGAGGGGGTGTGGCTCTGATAACAGAATATATGTGGGAACAAGGACAAGGTGGGTGTAATAATGAGGGGGTGTGGCTCTGATAACATTTCAAAGCAACCAGGAAATAAAATTTGACCGAGTTTCTGAGTCATAGAAATATAGACTGGGAGGGGCAGTTATGACACACTGACAGAGAGGCAGACATAAATTCTTCAGACACCTGAAGTACCAGTCACACATTAGGACACACCTGACTATATGGTTTTAATAGTAACAAAGACATTTAAATTTATATATTATGCTTAGGTTTGTTTACATAATATATGATAACTTGAAGATAAGATATAAGATGAACATAATTTGGGAAAAGCAAAAAGTTTTCTTTTGTAATTTTAGCTCCTCTCTGTACAGGTGCTGTGAGTGTGAGAACAGGACTGATGGAGAAGCTGATGGAGAAGCTTCATGAAGCTGGTTCAGAGAACCTGGTTATTGTTAGCATAGCGCTGTGTCCTGTGGCTCTCACTCCTGAATGTTCTCAGGATGCTCCACAATACCATGGACTGCTCAGGACTTGACTGCAACAGCTCTGCAACAGCTCTGGCTCATCTCATTGCCCTCATAAATAGGAACCCCAAGTCTGATATGGCCTCTCCCATGATGTCATTATGATGTTCCCATGATGTTGATGTAAGTGGTCATTCACCCATAAAGCAGCGTCCATACCGTTTGAATCCCCACAGTCATGCACTGCTGGACAAACAGGTCTTGCTCTCCAGTCTCTGGTCTTTTCTCTGTCTCTTCGTTCCAAAACTTGGTGGCATGTTTAGATTCTGTTCAGGCTGTTGTAAAATAAACACAATCACAGTATCAGTCTCCTTCCTGCCTCGTATGGACTGTAGTACTGAAGACCGCTAGCTGGTTTAGCTTCATGAGTAAATTAGATTTGTTGTAGTGCTGGGTGCCACTAACCCTTCACACCTCAGATATTTCCACCTTTGCTACACCAGATCTTTATAAATACATCATCTGCATTCCTAATGTCTAATGACCACTGTACACATTGTCATTGTCTAACTGAGATGTATATCTACATGATGTCACTGTCCACATGTGTGAACAGCATGTGTTCATGTGCGGATTTAGGAAACTACAGAATGTGTTGCTGGTACTAAACCTCAAAAAATGTGACTCAGGCAAAGGTGGAGGTGTATACATGTTGGTTCTGGTTCCGGGTCTGGTCCATTTGAAGCCAAGGTATTTGCTATTTCCTTATTTCCTCTGCCTGACTCCAAAAGGAACATGATGAGTATTTCATATTCACACTTACATGTGTACATGCATATAATGTATATAGATTTATTAACTCATTCACCATTGTTGGGTAGACCATCAACAAATCTCACAAAGTCTACAGCTTTTCAAAATCTACTATCACTCAACATCAGAGGCCCTGGCAAATGTCTATGCCCTCCACAGAGCATTCTAGGCAAGTCTCAATAAAACACCTAGATCAATGTCTGCTGTGATAATATAATGAGTGTTACATTAATGCTTAACTCTGTCACGTTAACTCTGTCAAGAGAATTACTTCAAATTGCATTATGCTGGACATTTAAAAGTGCTTGGATCCCTTAATTGCCTCTACTTGCTTATACTTGGCTCCCACATTTTAGTTAGACTGGATTTAGTCTAGTTAGACTGGATCTCACTTCTTCAGAATCCATAAATCACGCTGTAACTCATGGCACCTGTCGAAACTAGATACAGCATACAGCCCCACCTTTTGTGCTAGGCCAACTAGACCCAGGGGCAAAATGGTTTAGGGACAAAATAAACGCAATGCATAATTATGCATTATACTGTTCTGCATGCTGCCCAACTCTAATAAAAGGTAAACATTGAATTTTGACGTTTACATATTCTTTGTGTTACTTGTGTGTCGTGTCTGACTGCCTGCAAGTAATATTAAGTATTATTAGAATTTAGAATGAATGTGGAGTGAATTAGGATTTTTTTTCTCAGCTTGAGCATAAAACCCAGTAAACATCATCACACGTCTGTACGCACCACAATGGTTCAAAGTCGAATGAATGCAGTCTCTCTATTTTGCAATGAAAATGAAATTGTTGTAATTATGTACTGATTGTGTCTCTCTGTCTGTGAAAAATGTACATTTACTGTATTGTGTAAATTCGTTTAGTGTTCTGCAGCTCCAAACTCCCGAATAGAACTGAACTCAACAGTTGTTGGCTTGTTGTTTTTTACTTTAGACTGAAAGTGCAGGTGCAGAAGGGACGAGGGGGCAGAAGGGACGAGGGGGCGCTGGATGTTTTTGGCCTTGGGCACGTTGCACCCTAAAGATGGACCTGACAACAAGGCTACGATTCTGTGGCACCTCCAAATCCAACTGAACAGATACAGATGGTGAACAACCCCAACACTGTGACAGGACAAGATCCAGATAAATTGCAGTGCTAATAGATCAGCTAGTCCCACCTGTTGCAAACACTGCAGTTGGAGAAATACCAGGGACACATCTAATAAATTCTTCACAAATGCAATCAATACATGTTCATACTGTAAAACAAACAAAAAACAATATATGAACTCAATGTCAATTGTTTTATAGACCATCAATAAATCTCAAGCAGTTACTTTGGCCAGGATTGACCGACAGGGTTGGAACAAGAAGCAAAGTTGGCATTGTACAGCAAACTCTTCACAGCCTTCAGGGTCCCCAGTGTGAGTCTCTGGAGCGGCGATGTGACATCTAGCCAGATCTGGACCATATCCTGCTCAGATGCTGCCTGGCTGCCCTCCATGTTTAAAGAGACTCTGGACGCTGTCCAGGGATCGGAGCATGCCGCTCTCTCTGCCCTGTCCGGGGATGCTGAGCATGCCGGTCTCTCTGCCCTGTCCGGGGATCTGAGCATGCCGGCCCTCTCTCTGCCCTGTCCGGGATGCGGTCTCTCTCTGAGCATGCCATGCCGTCTCTCTGAGCATGCCGGTCTCTCTGCCCTGTCCGGGGATCTGAGCATGCCGGTCTCTCTGTGTTGCCTGTCCACCTTTTAATACCTGGGGATTGGGTTTAGGGTGTGTGTTCCTACACCTGCAGGACGAGGTGCCCAACATTGTGTGCTGGGCTCTGGTGGAGGGAGAGAGCTATGATTGGACTGCTGGGGTCTCTGAGTCAGCTGGCTGAAGAGGGACTGATGGACTGTATCATGTATCTCAGTGGTGTCTCTGGATCTACATGGTACTCATCCTGAACGTCCAGATATTTATACATCTTAATTATGTCCACACACAGAACAGCACCTCACACGCTCAACCTCAACATGCCTCAACAGTCATGTCTATGGAAAAACCTTATTCTTTCAAAACATGCACACACAAACCAATATGAATTGAATATAGACATTCAGCAAAAACACAACTCGGTATCCATATTTGCCAGCTCTATTCTTGAGAGGAGGGAACCCAAATATGAGAATTCTAGACAGTGGTCAAATAAAACCTGTGACATTTAGACAATAAGCAGCAATATGCTGGTAAATGGAGGTTATAAAATTCTCTGTGGGTATGTGTGAATTGTAACACCGTGTTACAGCAGAGGCCAAATGGTTAAACCACCACGGGTGCTTATGTTAGCATTAGGTCCCAAGTGCTGAACTTAAGACAATTGGGAGGTGAGAAATAAATAAAATTTAAATTAGTGAGAGCTGGGACTTGAACCCAGGTAGGTACCTCCACAACACAACGCTCTACCGCTAGGCCAAAGAATGTGGCTTAACAACGAAACATGAAGAGAGAAAAAACCTCTGCTACCTATTGTTGCAGGAAAAGAAATAAATCAAGGATGGCAGGGGAAAACTGGCTCTCTCAAACGCTGAGTCTGATTTCCCACGCACTATAAAGCCTGACCACCAGGTGAGGCTCATTAGGCTTGATAGCCTCGCAAGCTCCCTCTGGTGGTCGGTGGCGGTATGGCGCTGCAGCCAACCCTTATATGAATGTGTGTCTCTCCTTGTCCAATAAACATGTAATATCTTTACAATCATTACATCTTTACCGTCTAGAACATGTATCAAAATATGAAGACTTATTTGCCTAAAAAAGTCATGCATTCTATAGATTTCCTAGGGAGTCTACATAATGCCAGATTTTCACACATTGCCAGTAACACACACAATGTGTTTCTCTCTGACCTCTGAAGTTGCATGTCCTCAGTGTACAAAGAACCAGGCTGAAACAAGACGTCATCAAAAGGCTCAACAGTGGCCAAGTCAGCCGATCTGAACAATACAAGAGACTAGAGAAAATTTCAGACAAGAGACAACTTCAGTGTGACTGACATCTGGGCTGCACTGGTTGTGAGTAATGAAGTAAAAGAGGTATTGTTATTGTTAAGCATTATGGAAGTGGTATTTACTGAGTACAGAGTCAGACAACAACTGACAAAGAACGTGGACAGTATGCAAACGTAAATACACAAACACTAACGACTCTCATGCAACATGTAACATCAACAAGATGCAAACGAGCCTGAGGGAGGAGTGCATGATGTCATGCACCATGTCATGCTATTCTTGCATCATTATTGATTAATAGCACAATTATGCAATGATCCATAAACACTCCCCCAAATGAGGAGCCGCCCTCTTACTCTCCACACAAGATGTCCCCTCCCACTTTATTTCCATTAACATGTTTGGTAAATGTATCAAAGTCACTCAGTCAAACTCATCCTCTGGCCAAACGTAATATCTTCAGCTCTGTGACCTCATGCTCTCTGGTCATTACCCAGGGTTCATAGCTGGCACATTCTCCCCCAGGCCTGGATCCAGACGTTGGCCCTAGTAACCCTCTTCCAGACAGGGCAGCTAATGCACAGTAGTTTATTAGGGTGAATATGAATTGTTTATGTGGATCTTCACGTCAGACGTGACTATCCTGGAACACCCTTACAAAAGATTAGGTCTCCTGCCTATTTTACCAGGACCGGACCCAGAATGAGCTTTAAGGGTGTCAATGTATGCTTGATAAGTCTATGTGCAATGTGATATGCAGTCCAGATACATTTTTTAATCAGTGGAAAGGTTTAAGGGTTCAGTTATGCTATTAAATTGTGCAATTTACTGTTTAATTTCTTCATATTTGCATTTTTATTTTTGTATTGTCAATGTACTGCCATTCTAATATGGTTACAAAATCGATGTACTGTATGTATATTACAGTTTGCATGGCTAATTGACCCCTTGTAAGAATGCAGAACAAAAACAGCATGACACACTGCACTTCCTGTCTGTCACGACTATGAGGCTCTGTTCGAAATAGCCTACTGCATACTGCACTCAGTATATACTGGAAACTGCATACTGTTCCTCGTAGTTTCTAGTATGCGACAAAAGCAAAGCATATTACGGGGTCACATGAACGTAGCGTTGCATGATGGGATGCAGTACACCATGAAGATAGCTCTGTTCACATACTGGAATATTTTGCGGAAGTAGTATGTCATCCGGGGATGTTTCGCGTACTGGAAAAATTCTTTTTATTCCGCATACTGCATACGGCATACTGACTTGGGGCCCAAGCAGTACGCCAGTAGTATGTAGTAGGCCATTTCGAACACAGTCCATGTCATGCAGCAAAACCTTAGAGACTCCAACTCCCAGAATCCCCAGTGCTGCCTAACTGGACGCCAGTGCAGGAGATCTTAGAATGATTTAATATGAATATGTGTTTACATAAACACAGGAAAACATCCAACACAACCACCAAAGTAATAAAAGTAATAACACAACATATCTTACTGCAAACACAAACACATAAATTAACAAAAACATGAACATAGGCACTAGAACACAAATGAAACCTAAACAAGTTTAACCACAGAAACATAGACACAAAACAGCTAACACATAAGAACCAGACACTACAGAAACAATCACACTATATAACTCACAATGAAATGACCCCCAGCACAACAGATGAACCTCACAAGCATAACCAGCAGTAATTCCTACAATGAACAACACAGAGTTTATACACAAGACAAACAAAGGGACTAAACTAGACACAGCTGGAGACAATGACGAGGGGGCAGGGACAAGGATTGGGTATGAAGGAATTTCAATAAGGATGCAATAAGGAATTTCAAAATAAAAGCACAGGAAAAAAATCAAAACAAGAGGAGTTGCCAGGGGGACTGCAGTGATGAGGAGGTTGTGATCGTGACACATATATCCCTGGATGACGTGCTTCACGTCATTGTGAAGCATTGCCAGCTCTAGCAGGAAGCTTGCTGAGTGTTTGTATATTCATTGATTCTTTATGGTTTGATTTGACCTGGTTTGTCTCCTCTTTGTCTCTTTTGCATTTGTCCTCGTGTGCCTGTGTCTGGTTCTCTTTGCTCTTCTGTGTTTTTGATCTGGACTGTTTTTGGCTTTGGTCTTGGATTCTGGTTCTGACCATTGTACCAATGTATATTGACTAGGCCTATGTTAATAAACCCTTTTAATTGAGTCTGCATTAATCTGCATTGTCCCGCAGATATGCAGATATACACTAAAAAAGCCTTTTTTATATAAAGGTTTGTATTGAGTTGTCAGGACCTCCATAGGACCCCCACAGAGTGAGACAGAGATAGATAACTGGGCTAAGAGAGAAGCAAGTATAGCTTTGGTCACACTGGCAGGCTAATGCTAAGTGCTATAGGAATGAACCTGCATGCGTATCTATCCATGGGAACAGTACTTATGTGGTTCCTGCATCTAAACAGAATACACAGATCCGTCTCTCGCATTCGACTCTGTTTGGTCTGGTATCTCGCTGGTTATTTTGTAGCTATTTCGTATCTGGTCTTCGTATCTGTATGTAAGTGTATCGTATCGCGTGGTTTTGTTTTGCTCAGCCTTCTTCTTTCGTGTTCTCTTGTATTTCGGTTTTCTGCTTGTTTGTTCTAGTTTAAGTCTGTCTGTACGTATTGGTTATGTTTCCTGTTCTGACTCCCTTACCAATCTGACCTATGCCTGTTTGTACGACCCCGAGTTTGGATTTGCCCTTTAATAAATCTGGCTCTCCTCTGCATTTGTGTGCGCCGCTTTACCCACCGTCACTCCTGCCGTTACAGCTTTTCTGTTTGAAATTAAAGAATCAAACACTTTGATTTATCTTTCAGTTCATTAATTTCCTTCCGTAGGTTCCTAATGTCCTCACTTTTTTGTCCATCTGTGAGATGGTACAGTTTTTCCAGAAGCTCATACTTTTTTTTGATGCTCTTCTATCATCTCCTGGATGTCTTTGTCTTTTTGATCTTTGAAGTCATTGTGCTCCTCAGCCTGCTTTCTGGCTTCCTCCTCAAACTTCTTCGTCAGTGCTTTCATTTTCTGATCAAATCTTTTCTCCAGTTCTTCTCTCTCTTCCCATTCTCTCTCTTTCTTCTTTCTCTCTTCTCTTAATGTCCTCTCTAAGTGTCTCCAGTCTCTTTCGTTCCTCTTCTCTCCTTTCATCATCTTCTCTCTTTCTTCTCTCCCACTCCTCTTTCCTCATTTGCTCCAGCTTATCATAGTTTTCTCATCTGCTCTTCCATCGCATGTTTCTTTTCCTCAAACTCTCTCTCTTTTCGTTGACTCTCTTTCCTTCCCTCCTCCCTCATCTGTCGCATTTCCTCCTCTCTTGTAAGTCTTTCTCGCTCCCTCTCTTTTTCTAATTTTTCTCTCATTCGATCCTGTTCTTCTTGTTTTGCTCTTAGTTCTTCTGCATGTCTCTGTGTTTTATGCTGGTTCTCTTCCTCTTGTCTTTTCATCTGTCTTTTCTTCTCTTTTTCCCACTCCCTCTGTTTTTGTTTGAGGTCATCTTGGATCTCTTTTCTTTCATTTTCAGCCTCTTTTATTCTTTTCTCCCAACAGCATCTCTCTTTCTCTTCATCTTCTCTCTGTCTCTGTTCCTCTATATCTCTCTTTCTGAGCTCTTCATCCTGCCTCTTCTTCAACTCTTCCATGGCACACGTTTGCTCATTTTTCAGATTCTCCTTGTCTTGTCTGGACCTCTCTTCTCTCTTTTTATCTTCTTCCTCTTTCAGCTTCAGCTGTTTTTCAAATTCAGCTCTCTGCGTTGTATTCTGCTTTTCCAACTCTTTAATTTTCTGGCTCCATTTGGTCATTTGCTCTTTTTCTTCCTCTGTCCTTTTACTGTCTTGTCTCTCTCGTTTCTCCTTCTCCAGTTTGTCTTTTTCTTCAAACTCTTTTCTGATAGCGTTTATCTTTCCTTTTAGCTTAATCTCTATTTCCTTTTTTTCTTCCTCTGCCTTTATTTGTTCTTCCTCCAGTCTCTTCTTCATCTGCTCCACCTCTCTGTTGTGTTTGGCCTCCATCTCCTCCTTCTCAGCCTGCATCTCTCTCTCTCTCTTTCAGAATTTCTTCAGCTTTCTTTTTGATTGACATTTCTGCCTCTTCGAACATGCTGTTTGTGAAGTATTGGCTCATATTGGACTTGATCATTGTGTCTATCATTTGTAAAAGCTCAGAAACCTGTACACAATTATTCTTATCTTTGTTATTAAAAACTAGAAACCTTTGTCCACAGTCTCTGAGCAGCTTCCTAAGTTGTGTAATCTTGCTCTTTTGAACATATTGTTTTATTGATATATCTTCCAGGTTGTCTCCTCTAGTGAACAACACTATGGTGAACATTGCAGCATTTGGGCCAAATACCTTGTTAATCAGGTATAGTGATTCCAGCTCTTCCTTTGTAATCCTGCCCACACTCAACACAATGATGAACACATGGGGTCCAGGAGACAACAAAGATACACACTTCATAATTTCATGTTGCACATGTTCGTTAGACAGGGTTGTGTCAAACAGACCTGGAGTGTCAACAACAGCGATCTGTTTCCCCTCAACTTCACCAACTCCTTTCTGGCAAACTGTTGTTACTGAATCTGTACAAGCTCCAGTTCTAAATTCCTGTTTTCCCAGGATGGTGTTTCCTGTAGCACTCTTCCCATTTCCTGTCTTCCCAACCAGCACCACCCTCAAACACTGTGGATCAGAGTGTTCATCTGCATCACCTGAGGGTAAAATGATACATTTAAATATTCCTGAATGTCAGTTTACTCATCTTTTCTTTCAAAGTTCACAGTGCACTCTGACTTTCTCCGTTTTCTTCCAGAGAACAGTAAATGGATAAACAACATGAATCTGTTTGTATCATATAGTAATGTCTAAAAAAAGTCAAGACACTCACCTTCTGCTTGGATCTTCCTCTCCTCCAGCCCCTGGATTTTCTGCTCCAGTTTGCTGATCTCTTCTTCATGAGCTTTTGCATACGTGTAGAAGGAATACGGCTCATTGGTCATCATTGCCTGGATATGACCCAGCAGATCTGAAACTTGACTGTCTCTTTCCAAGGTTGTGTCTATTATTCTGTACTTGGATTTACACATTCCAACAATCTCTTTACGGGGGGGCTGGAGCCAATCCCAGCATCTCCGGGCGAAGGCAGGGTACACCATGGGCAGTTCGCCAGTCCACCACATGGCCAACACGCACACACACACTCACACCTACGGGCAATCTAGAGTAACCAATCAACCTAGGATGCATGTCTTTGGACTTTGCCTTCGCCCGGAGATGCTGGGATTGGCTCCAGCCCCCCCGTGACCCCGACTAGCGGGAATAAGCGGTATGGATAATGAATGAATGAATGAACAATCTCTTTAATTTTTGTGTCAGCTTGTATGAACTCATTCACAGTTGTAAAACAAGATTTTTCCCCAGTAAAAATGATATACACATAATCCATGATTTTAGACTTGAAGATCCTCTGGATCTTCTCCATTTCTCCTGTGTCTTCATCACTGAGTGGACCAACAGAAACGATGAAGAGGAAAGCGTGGACTCCAGGATGACAGAGAGAGACACAGCGGAGAGTCTCACGCATCACTTCCTCCTCTGAGAGCTGAGTGTTGTGGAGAGCTGGCATCTCCACCAGGGTGAGCAGGTGTCCACACACCTCTCCCTTCCTCACACACACTGATCTGGGATCTGCACTCTGCTCTCTCCGGCGCAGTATGAGGTCTGATATGGAGGTCTTCACTGCTCTGTCATTCCCACACAGAACCAGGTTCAGCCTCTCAGACGCTGAAAGAGAAAAACATCAAACATTAATCTGCTCCATCACTCCCACACAGGACCAGGGTCAAGACTGTTCAGAAGAAACACAGGCTCACAAAAACAGTGTTGAAATCTGTTTTGTCATCAATGTCAGGCCAGTTGCCAGCATTTCTATCTTCTGTAAAACTGAAATTATATAGATTCCTCTATTATTCCTCAATTGTGCATATCTATCACAGTCCATGCATATTCAAAAAACAATTTCTCCAATTTTCCAGTTATTAGATAAGACTGTCCTTTATTAGTCCCACACTGGGGACATTCAAAGTGTTACAGTAGTGCACTCAGCGATGTAGTCTAGAGGGGAGGAGGAAAGTGAAGGAGTGACGCGATAAACAAAATATAATCAAGACCAGTAATGAAGAAGAATATAGAGAAGGTTAATATAATGTAACTTAAAGTTATAATATACAGTATATAATATTATATAAAATTATATTATAAACTTCTACACACATTCTTTTATATCACAAAATGCACATGGACATATTGCGTGTCACAGTGAAGATGAAACTGAATGAGATGTACTCAGTTGTATGTTTACAGTAGACCACCTGGTATCAGGTGGTATGGCTGATACCACCACAAGGTCAAAAAAGGTCAGTAGAAGTGGACAGATGGAGTTTGAGTCTATACTGCGAGCAGTGCTGTTTGTATAGTCAAACAGCAGCAGGAAGGAATTACCTGCACTAACACACACTTGGGATGAAGCAGAAGAGCTGCCCAGTATTTTTAGAGTCTCATACATGGGGTGGGATTCATTCTCCATGAGAGATGATAACTTGGCTAACATTCTCCTTTCTCCCACCACCTGCACTGGGTCCAAGGGACCATTCAGTACAGAGCTGGCCTTCTTAATGATTTTGTCCAGCTTGTTCCTGTCTGAAGTCAAAATGCTGCCACCTCAGGAGACCACTCCATAGAATATGTCTGATGCCACTACAATGTCAAAAAAGGTCAGTAGAAGTGGCCCTTGCACTCCAAATGACCTCAATCTTCTAACAACGTATAGTCTGCCCCTTCCTGTAGAGTGGACTAGAGTTGTCTGACCAGTCAAGTTTCATGTTGAGGTGCTGACCCAAGTACTTATAGGTGTCCACCGTCTCAATGCCCATTCCCTGGACGTTCACAAAGCTGGGTGGAAGAGTCTTCACCAGCTCTTTTGTCTTCCCTATTAATCTGGAGGTGGTGGAATCTGTGGACACTGGTCCACAAAGGTCTGGATCAGTTCCCCTGTTTTCACCATCATCCTTGTCTGTGATGAGGCCAACAATTGCAAGTCATCAGAATACTTTTGTAGATGACCGTTATGAGTTGTACTTGAAATGAGTGTATAGAGTGAACAGGAACACGGTTCCCTGTAGAGTTCCTGTATTGCAGACCTAGAAGTCAGTCAGTCAGTCATTCTCAGGCCCCACAGACCATGGTCGGTCTCTGAGGTAGTCCATAATCCAGCCTGAAAGGTTATGGTCCACCCGCAGTTGTTCCACCTCGTCCCTCAGACTGAAGCGGGTCCAACACTGAACTCACTAGAGGAACTAGACAAGCACCAGCCTCTCCCGTGTCTTCATCCAATGTGATGTCAGTGCCACACGCCTGTAGTCACCGAGATCCTTCGGCTGTGGCGTCTTTGGTATCATTACAACACAAGGTGTTTTCCACAATTGTGGAAACTGTCCTAGCTTTAGACACATGTGGAACATGTACCCAACTGTCCCACACAGCTGGTCTGCAGGACTTCAGAAAAGGTGGCCAGCTCGTCCTGCTGGCCATTGAGCCTGTGGGGTGTTTACAGAAGGCAAAGACAGAGGCTGGGGTGTCTGTGCAGGGGAGGGGCAGGAGCGAGACCAAACCTGTTAAACAATAGGTTGATCTTCACCCACTGTGGATCCCCTACAACTTGGGAATCCAGCTTCTTATGGCCAGAAATGGTCTTGAGACCTTTCCAGATCCTACTGATGTTCTGTTGCAGTTGGTTCTCCATCTTATTCCTGTAGCTGGCCTTCCACTCCTGGATCTGTCTTCTCAGCTGTCTCTGTACAGTTCTCAGCTCATCCTTGTTCCTGATCTAAAAGCCCTCTTTCAGTTTTGCAAATGTAAGCAAACATATGCACATGTACATTGTAGTGGAGAATGCCAAAGCTTTCCACTCTGGTCACCCCTCCCCTGGGAACCAACGAAGCATGACCCCAGGAGTGACCTTCTCTCAAAGTTTGAAGAACCAACCATATCTGTTCCATTATGTGTAATGACCAGATGGCCTTGTTTTTATGATCGTTATTGTTTACTATGGCATTCTCCTCACCATCTCACTATCACAATCTCTTGGAAATTCACCAGGGGCCTCATGTACTAAAGGTGCGTACGTACAAAAACATTGCGTACGCAATGTTTCACGCAAACGGTCAGATGTACTAAATGTGACTTGAACGTGAGAAAGTGCGTACCCCCACGCCACTTTCATTTCAGGCGCACGTATGTTTTTAAACGTATGCGACATTTAGAGGTGATGCATTGAAATTACAACTATTAAGATATCCTTTACGCACACATTGTAGTAAGCTCTTATAGGGTAAAATTAAGTAAATTAGACAATTAAACAGTAAATTAATCAAACAATTTCATTGCCTTACTGGAATAATCATTCAACGTGTTTCCGCCTAGATTATATAAACATGCATGAAATGTTGCGCTGGAGTTCTTGGGAGATGGCAGCGTTGGCATTACTGGAGGTTATTGCTAATGGCCGAATTGGGCGAGAGCGGGTGTTCCGTGACCATTATGATTTTTTGGCCCATGATGATGACTGGCTTATAAGCCATTTCAGATTTCCAAGAGCTGTCCTCTTGAAACTCTGTGCTGAGTTGGGTCCAGTTTTGGAGAGAGAAACGGCGAGGAGTCGCGCATTGCCAGTTACTTTACAGGTGCTGACCATCGGCTTCCTGGCAACTGGCTCGTTTCAAAGAGAACTGGCAGACCGGTCGGGGATATCCCAGTCATCTTTGAGCCGTGCCATGCCAGCTGTGTTGGATGGGATCATATGCATGTCAGCTAGGTATATAAAGTTCCCATATGATGCGGTTGACCAGGCAAACATTAAAGCGCAATTTGCAGCGATAGCGGTTTCCGATTGTAATCGGAGCGATCGACTGCACACACATTGCTATAAAGGCACCATCTGAGGAGGAATTTGCTTATGTGAATAGAAAACACTTTCATTCCATAAACGTGCAAATAATCTGTGATGCAAAAATGTGCCTTACTAATGTAGTGGCATTACAAGCTGGCAGAGTGCGTGATGGGTGGCTTCTTGGTAAGCAACAAATTTAAAGCATTTGACATTGCCAGCTTAGAATAATTAATTTAAAACATGGGTAATTGTTAAATTACTTAGGAGACTGCGGCTACGTGCTCAAGACGTGGCTGATGACCCCCCTTTGCAATCCACAGACTGACCGGGAGCGGAGATACAATTCTCCCATTCTCGCACCCGGTCAGTCGTGGAGAGGGCAATTGGGCAGCTGAAAAGCCGGTGACGCTGCCTGACAGGACCGGGGAATGCTCCTGTATCGGCCAGAGAAAGTGTGCAGTATTGTGAGGGCATGTGGGGTCCTGCACAATGTTGCGCTTAAGGTACGGCATGCCATTGTTGGAGGTGGTGGAGCAACCGGCAGACCCAGAGCCAGGAGAAATGAACGCCAAGCGCCTAACCCAGGTGCCATAGAAGCAAGGCAACAAATCATGGCCGGTTATGGCCGTGTCACCCATAATACAGGCAACTCTCTGCTCAAATGCAGTGAGTTGGATGTCTCCTGCCCCCTCCTGTTTGGGTCACACTCTGGCGATGTGCAGTCAGCCTCCGCTTTACATCCACCTTAATGTCTGACCATTTTTTTTTTTTATTTCTGCTAGTGTGCGCTGTTCTGACCCCACAGCATTTACAGCTTCACACACGCTGTCCCACCCAGACCTTTTGCGCTTTGCCGTAATGCCAGAGGACAGCGTGCCAAACAAACATTTTTTTTCGTCTCCACTTCTCACATTCGGTGAAGTTTCTCTTCTTTCCCCTTTTTGACATGCTTTGTGATATATCCGAGAGGAAACTCCTCCGGTGCAGGGCATATTTACATGAATTTGCATATTTATAGGGGCGTGTCACAGGCGGAGTCAGCCACTCTCTCATGTGCGCTAAATTCCACATTGATTGGGATGTACAAAAGAAACGTGCGTGGATTACGGCGTAAGCACGGTTTGATACATCCGGATTTTTGTTTTGCGTGACGCCATTTTCTGGATTTGTCCGTACGCCAAGTTTCAGTAAGAAATCCACGCAAGTCTTTGTACATGAGGCCCCAGGACTCTGGAATAAAATTAAATGCTCTACCAAATGTTAACTTGTATAACTGGACAGCTTAGGTTCTCTCGTGTGTTTTAGGTATTAATGGGTCCTGCCTAAGTACCCTTCTCTTATTGTATGTATTACTCTACATTTATGCATGTCCATGTATTATTGGGTGTTTTATGTTCCTCTAGATTCAGGGTTAGGTGTTTTCTGTGTCAGGTAATGTACTACATACACTCACTGGCCACTTTATTAGGTCCACCTCGCTTGTACCGGGTTGGACCCCCCCCCTGAGGTACTGTTTCTGTTCTATCAGCTTGAACCAGTCTGGCCATTCGACTCTGACCTCTAGCATCAACAAGACATTTGCGCCCACAGAACTGCCGCTCACTGGATATTTTCTCTTTTTTGGACAATTCTCTGTAAACCCTAGAGATGGTTGTGTCCGTGAAAATCTCAGTAGATCAGCAGTTTCTGAAATACTCAGACCAGCCCGTCTGGCACCAACAACCATGTCACGTTCAAAGTCACTTAAATCACTTTTCTTCCCCATTCTGATGCTCGGTTTGAACTTCAGCAGATCGTCTTAGCCATGTCTACATGCCTGAGTTGCTGCCATGTGATTGGCTGATTTGACATTTGCGTTGTGACACTGCGTAAAGTGGCCAGTGAGTGTATCTATTGTAAATTTTAAGAATTTATTAGAACACTTCTTAACCAATAATTATTGGGGTGCCAATAATTATGGAGGGCGCTGTATAATCAATTCTTGGTTCATGTAATAGGCAGCCCACACAAATTCTCTCTGCTTTGATAATCAGTGGAATCTGCTGCACAACACAGCCAACATCAGACAGGAGAGCCTAATTATGGCACATTTACAAAATTTACATGTATTTACATGTATTTCTAAAATAATATCAGCATATATGATGCTCAACCAGACAAACACACTGGACCATGTCCACACTATTGATGACACTCTACTTGATTTCAGGCTTTCAGACAACATGTAGAATCAGTGAATATAAAGCAGTGATTTGATGTGATGACTGTACTTGATGAGATCAAAGTACCTGGTGAAAGTTCACACCTCACTGCTATAGTACGTACTATACAGTACTTACTGTTCGTATGTGGTTCTCTGGTGCTTCTTAGCTGCTTTGGAGTCACTGCTGTAGTACCTTGAAATAACAAAGAAACCATTTCATTAAAACTCTTCAGGTAGAGACCTGCACTGTCTGCACATTCCTCACCCATGACCATTTAAACTTGTATTGTGATTGAACGGTCGCTAAGTTAACATCTCTCATGGAACTTTGTCATTTTTAGGCCAGTGCATCATTAATTTAGAAAAGTCACATTTGTGTTTACCAATATTCAATGTTTGCAGAGTGTGAAGCTATTATAAATATTTGAAATAATTATTTGTACTTAATAAGATGCAGACAGTATTCTCCTAAACCTGGCACAGAATTACTTTACAGATAAGGTCAGAAATATTTATGATCCATTAAGTAGCTCACCAACCCTGGTTGGATGTGGCCACTCAAATCAGCACTTACCTAATTTTAAAATGTTTAGGTCTAAAAAACGTTTTGTCCAAGATGTCTTCCCTTTCTGTGTTACAGGTTTGTCTGCATCCTCAACAGTCTCCACTGCTTCCTGAAAACACTCCCATGTGAGGTAAGTTCCTCCGTTCTCTTTGACCATTTCATCAATCTTCTCAAACAGCTGCCGAACTGGCTGACGGTTGTTAATCTTGTCCATCTGTTCAAATGTCTGATGTCTTCTTTGACATTTAGTCAGAAATCTGTCAAACACCATATTCTTTTCCTTATCACATGATTTATGGACATAGTCTGTAGTTATCACAATGGTGTATCTCAGAGCTTCTTCACTCAAGAAATTTAGTCTGTGTTCCAATATGTTTTTGTCCTTCTCTGTAAAGTGGTCAAGTTGAACCACAACTAAAAGTGCATGAGGTCCAGGATCAGACAGAGACACACACTCTTTCACTCTCTGAGTCAGTTCCTCTTGAGTGAGTTCAGTCTGAAGCAGGTGGGGTGAGTTGATGAGTGTGATGTATCTCCCCTCCACATGTCCACTGACTCTCTCACTCTGATATTCTACTGAAGGAGGAGGAGCTTGAGTCTCAAATGCGTCTCTTCCCAGGATGAAGTTTCCCATTCTGTTGGTCTCTGGAACATTCTTCTCCAGAATCACAATCCTCAGATCAGGCACTACAAGATTATGAAAAGTCACACAATAGGATTGAAACTTTAAATTCTTCATACTGAAAATCTAGTTGCCACCTGTACCAACCATGACCAAACCTTTTAAGAGCCTTTCACAGCATTTTTAATATGGCAGGAAACCATCAGAAAATACAGGACTGTGACTCAAAAGGACAGTGAAGAACATTTCTGTCCCTGCACATATCAAAACTGGATATACATATTTAATAATTAGCCAAGGACATCATGTTCCCTACTCCAAAAATAGCACTGAAGATTTTGCACTGTTTAATTAATTATTACAGAGAACATACAGGCATATGACATGATGTGCATTGTCCAGACAACATGGGTGCAGTGTTACTTACTTTTGGGAGGTGGGGTTAAACTTCTTCTCCGTGAGAATGCAGCATCTGTGTGAGGAGCATAAACACGTGTTTGTGTCTGCTTTGCTGTATCTGCTTAAAGACCACAGACACTTTCCAGTCAACACCACAATACCATAACCCATTTCCTACTGCTGAGATTTGTGAGATTTTAATTTAATTACAATTATGTCAGGGCTGGCTCCAGTGCTACTCCTCCTGCCGCCACAGGAGGGGGCTCGCGAGCCAGTTCCAGACTTAGGCGTGATCAGTAATGATGACCTGCAGCTGTCTTCCTCCCCACTTAAGGAGGACAGTTGCAGTGTCTCATTGCTGAGTTGTTTGTCGTCTTACCTCGTTCATCCAGCCAGCCTCTCAGTAACATTGTTGCGTACCTGGTGCCTCGTCGCCATCCTGTTGAGTCTTGTTACTCCTGTGCCACTTCCGGCCTTTCTCAAGTTTTCCCCACGCTTTATTACGTCCTATCTATTTGTTATTTTTTAGGAAGGTTTTTGTTTGTCTTTACTCTGGACACGTTGAGAGTTTCTCCGTGTATTTTTCATTCTCTCCCCGTTTGGTACGTTCACGTTGAGACTGCTCCGTGTATTTTTTGTTCCTTCTCCCCGTTTGCTATATTCACGTAGAGAGTTCTCCGTGTTATTTATTTTCATCTTTTTCTGATATTTATTTTCTCCACGTTTCCTTTGCTGTTTTTACGGTGGCCTCAGTTTGTGGTATTTTGAGTTGTGGCATTTGAGTTCGTCATTCTCAAAAACCCGGTGATTAGTCCTCTGTGGACTAACCACCTTACAAATTAGTAAGAGAGCATCTAAGGAATTGGTTCTTCCTGTTACCAGTCTGAGTGGAGGCCTCACTAGCTGCTACTTCCTGCTGGCATTTGAAGACTACATACGGCATACTGCATACTGCACTCAGTATATACTGGATACTGCATACTGGTCCTCGTAGTAGTATGCAGTAGTTTCCAGTATGCGACAAAAGCAAAGCATACTACGGGGTCATTTTTATGCTCGCACTCTCGCTCCGCATTGTCCGCCATGTTTTTTTTTATGGAGGGTATGAAAGTGGCCGTGGTGCATGATGGGATGCAGTACACCACGAAGATAGCTCTGTTCGCGTACTGGAATATTTTGCGGAAGTAGTATGTCATCCGGGGATGTTTCGCGTACTGGAAAAATTATTTTTATTTGCATACTGCATATTGATTTGGGGCCCAAGCAGTACGCCAGTAGTATGTAGTAGGCTATTTCGAACACAGCCTGAAGCTCCTCTCTATTCGAGTCAATGTTGTGAAGTATAGAGCTACGAGCCTGATTTAGGGTGTTTTCACACCATAACTTTTTTTCTGGTACCTCAAATATAACCCTTTCTTTCTCTCTTCAGCTCCCTAGTGAGACTCCAACGCTTTTAACGCTGTTGGACTGACATAAAGGCGGCGTAAATGACACGAGAAGTGTGCGTGCACAGATCTCATTGCTGAACCATACCGCTTCTGTGGTGCTGTTTACAGTGTTTTAAACTTGGGTCCATTTAAACGGCGCAAAAAAATTGTCGTTTTTTTTTTTTTTTTATGCCTTCCTGAAAAAAAATCTTGCCGATTTCCAAATAAAGCGCGTTTAGTTTGAGGTTAATTTGGACTAGAACGTTTATAACCAATAATTTGCTTCTATGAAACGTGCCATAGATCTAAAATCACTTACAGTGTAGTGTCCCATCTGATAAACATGTTACAACTTTTCGTTTGATAAAATATTTTGTAATGAACGCCATTATGTGGAAATACAAAAGGTTAAGGATTAGCGTTTAATCCTTATATAACCAGGCCATTAGTTCTCATGTACTCAAGGCCGTGCTAACCCAACGAAGGTCTCCATTCAACCTTCCTATCTTAATATAACGCATGTCGTACGATTACAAAACACTTGATCCAATTCGAAAATGTTAGACGATCTTATCCTTATGTACTTTAACTTTGTTTGACAATATATTTCCCCTTACCTATATTGAACGCCATGTTTCCAGCCGTCGCAGAATCCAAAGTGAAAGTAAGAAATGTTCAGGAAGAAAATCACGAGCAACCGGTTTTCACAGATAGATGAAGAGACATATATGTCTTGCTTTTCTCTTCCCAGATTTGATATTTGTCACATCGAGAACAACGCAACGCTAGTGGATCTTGTTTAAATAGGCATCGAAAAGGCACGAACAGCTTTCCGTACTGTCCATAAACAATAGAGCAGCAGACGGGGCGGAGACAGAGAGGGGGCGGAGACAGAGAGGGGCGGAGACAGAGAGGGGGCGGAGACAAAATACAGAAGCAGTTTCAAAGTTAGAAAATAGAAGACAAAAAGGGATTAATTAGAAACCAGGTACAGGAGGATAGGTGGAGCAGAAGGGAGAGAGGAGGAGAGGACAGGTGTTGCTCTCAGTCAGGTCAGTAGAGGACAGGTGTTCTGTCTGTGCAGCACAGAAATAGCACACTTGTGCAACACAGAATTTATGGACAATTGTGAACGTCACCAGCTTGTGGAATAGTACGGCCACCAGAAGGAGGCAATGACCCAGGAATTACAGTTTCTCAGTTGATTTGGTACATTTCTCACATCATGGTTTACACTGGCATCACAAGAAGTGCATTTCTCAAAACAGTTAGTGCAAATAGCAAAACTCAATGAAATACCTGCAAAAGTCTCACCTCACTCACAATGTTTTTCCCTCAAAAGCAAATACACAAAGTTACAAATGACTGTATGTGGGAGACTGATAGAAAGAAATTGGACTGGAATCAAATTTATACAGCAATATTGTTTGACTGCATTGTTCGCACTGCAATTTGTAAGACCATGACTTACATGTAAAACATGGTTGTCAACTGATGCCCTATTTCACCTGGGACAAACCTCTTCCTCTGTGTTGTCCTTTAAGCCTTACTCCACACAGTCTTACCCCTCTACACCACAGTCTTACCCCTCCTCTTGGCTGTTCACCCTGTACATTGCCCTGTCTTTCCATTTTGAGACTGAGATACTTCAATGTTTAGCGTCTGCAAACTAATTAGCAAACTAATCCAGCGCAAGGGAATTTAACGACGAAAACCAAACAAACAGGAAAGCACACAATATACAGAGTAGCGTATAACTAAGAAACTAAGCAGGTCCACTGTATAATTATGGGGTGTAATATCCATCATTAGTGCAGGATATGCTGCATAATTAGGGGGATGTAATATCCATTATTAGTGTGGAATATATTGCATAATTAAGGGGTGTAATATCCATCATTAGTGTGGGATATATAATTAGGGGATCTAATATCCATCATTAGTGCGGGATATACTGTATAAATAGGGGGTATAATATCCATAATTAGTGTGGGATATATAATTAGGGGATCTAATATCCATCATTAGTGCGGGATATACTGTATAAATAGGGGGTATAATATCCATCATTAGTGTGGGATATATAATTAGGGGATCTAATATCCATCATTAGTGTGGGATATACTGTATAAATAGGGGGTATAATATCCATCATTAGTGTGGGATATACTGTGTAATTAGGGGGTGTAATATCCATTAGTGTGGGATATACTGTATACTTAGGGGGTGTAATATCCATCATTAGTGTGGGATATACTGTATACTTAGGGGGTATAATATCCATCATTAGTGTGGGAGAACTCTGGGAGTGCCAGACCTCTCATCAACTGATCCAAAGGCTCCACCTAATGGCTATAGATGGTATAACACTTTGCATCACAGTTGTGTACTTGTGAATGTGTTCATAATGGAGAACAATGAGAATATATCGTAATCCTGTTAAATTACATTAAGAATAATTAAGATCTCTTGGTTTCTAGTGTTTAATGAATTCATTAATGAACACAATACTACTGTAGCACATATGGATCAGTTCTATTAATTAACTATTAATCTTTTCTTTATTTATTACATTAAACACAATTATAAAATACAGTGCTCACCAAGCAACTTTGCCACACAATACAATTTCCTAATTTTCAACAGATACATACAATTGATCTATTTACAATCAATATAAACCCCCATCATTAATCCCTTCCCAACACACACCTACAAAAGACACATTCATCATAGTGAACTGAATCTCTACATTTTCTGTCAGCTATACTATGTGATTTATAATATACATGTTACTGTTACATCACCGATATAAACCTATATATGATTTATAATATTCATATTTCTGTTACATCAGCAATATAAACACTAAATCCCAAATCACATGGATACATGTCCAGTGACCTTAGCTGTTCACAAACACATAATGAACAGGCAGAGTCTCATTTACAGTGTCAGTATCAATAATCTCTTCCCATATTAACCCACATTTTTTATCTTAATATTTGATTAAACACTTTTTTTGCTCATTTTGCTCATGATCTCACACACTCTGTATTGTTCTGAAGTTCTTACTGAGCATCATTTCCACTGTCTAATTCTAAATGTTCTTCTTCTTTATTACTTTCCTTATGTTTTATTCTTTTTTTTGTCCTTCATACACTTGTCCCATACAGCCATAACAACTGCATCAACGCCTTTACCAAGTATTGTCCTCTGAGCTTCTACTGAGTCAGACCCTTCCTTATGTCCCACTTCCTGTCCTTTACTGTATCCTTCCGTGTGTCCCACTTCCTGTCCTTTACTGTATCCTTCCTTATGTCCCACTTCCTGTCCTTTACGGTATCCTTCCTTAAGTCCCACTTCCTGTCCTTTACGGTATCCTTCCTTAAGTCCCACTTCCTGTCCTTTACTGTATCCTTCCTTATGTCCCACTTCCTGTCCTTTACGGTATCCTTCCTTATGTCCCACTTCCTGTCCTTTACTGTATCCTTCCTTATGTCCCACTTCCTGTCCTTTACTGTATCCTTCCTTATGTCCCACTTCCTGTCCTTTACTGTGTCCCTCCTTATGTCCCACTTCCTGTCCTTTACTGTGTCCCTCCTTAAGTCCTTCTGTTTTTGGCTCTTTGACTTTCTCGTCCAGTCGGACACAGAATTCGTCCTCAGCTTGTTGTCTCGCTGTCTGTTCTGTCTCCTTACAGTTTCTTCTTTTCCTGTTCATGCATCTCTGTCATATAAGACATCTTCCTCTCTTCTTCCTCTTTACGGGCTCTTTCTCTTTCTTCTTCCTCTTGCTGAAAAGACTCTTTCTGAGTTTTTAATTTTTCCTCTAATTCTTTTTTGTTTTTCTCTTTGTTTTGCTTCATATTCTCTCTGTTCCATTTCTCTCTGCAGTTGTTTTATCTTTTCATTGGCTTCATCCTCTATTCTTTTCTTCTCTTCCTTTTCTCTCAGTTTCCTCTCTTTCTCCTCCAGGTCTCTTCTCATCATCTCCAGTTCTTTTTCTTGTTCATACTGCTGTTGTCTCATATGTTGCTCAGATGTCCACTGTTTCTCCTAAAACTCTAGTGTTTGTCTCCACATATTTTCCTGCTCTTCTCTCCTCTTCTCCTCCTCCTTCATCCTCCAATCACTCTCGTTTCTGAATCTGCTGGAGTTCCAAGAGTTCCTTCTTTTTACTCTCCTCTACATGTCTGATTATCTCCTCTAACTCTGCTCTCTTCTTCTGCTCCTCTAAGGTCTTCTGTTCATACACCTTCTGGAGTTTCTGTTCATGATCCCTTTGTTTCTGTGTCATGTCTGCTTTGTCCTTCTCAAACTTCTTTCTCTTCTCTCTGTTTCTCCTTCCAGTCTTCTTCTCTCCTCCTTCTGTCCTCCTCCTCCTGATCTCTCCGTCTCTGATCTTCCTCTCTTTGTCTCTCCCTGTTCTCCTCTTTTTGTCTGTTTATTTGATTCATCCATTCTTTCATTCTTCTTTCATCCTCCTCTCTTCTCTTGTTGTACTGTTCTCTTTCTAATCGTTCTCGTTTTGCCATCTCTCTTCTGATTTCTTCTTCTCTTTCCTTCATTTCCTCATCTCTTCTTTTCTTTTCACTATTTAAAGATCCAAATTTCAAGAGTTCCTGTATTTTTCCAGTTTTCTTTCTTTCCTGTGTTACATGTTTGTCTTCATCCTCAACAGTCTCCATTGCATCCTCAAAAATATCCCATGTGAGGTAAGTACCTCCGTTCTCTTTGACCATTTCATCAATCTTCTCAAACAGCTGCCAAATTGGCTGACAGTTGTTAATCTTGTCCATCTGTTCAAATGTCTGATGTCTTCTTTGACATTAAGTCAGAAATCTGTCAAACACCATATTCTTTTCCTTATCACATGATTTATAGACATAGTCTGTAGTTATCACAATGGTGTATCTCAGAGCTTCTTCACTCAAGAAATTTAGTATGTGTTTCAATGTTTTTTTGTCCTTCTCTGTGAAGTGGTCAGGTTGTACCACAACTAAAAACACATGAGGTCCAGGATCAGACAGAGACACACACTCTTTCACTCTCTGAGTCAGTTCCTCTTGAGTGAGTTCAGTCTGAAGCAGGTGGGGTGAGTTGATGAGGGTGATGTATCTCCCCTCCACCAGTGCACTGGCTCTATCACTGTGAAGCTCTACTGAAGGAGGAGGAGCTTCAGTCTCAAACATGTATCTTCTCAGGATGAAGTTTCCCACTCTGCTGGTCTCTGGAACATTCTTCCCCAGCAGGTTTATGAGCTATAACCACAATATATCTATTTCTGATATAAGACCAGACTACTGCTCCTCAGACTACTTGCTCCTCTTTACCTCAGTGAAATGATAGTTAGATATGTTCCAGTCAGGTCTCTCAGGTCGTCAAACAGTAATCTACTGGTGATTCCTAAAAGCCGATTAAAGATTGGTGAGGGTGCCTTCAGCCGTTATGGCCCAAAACTCTGGAACTCTCTTCCTGAGGAGCTCAGAGACATTTCATCCCTGCATAGCTTCAAGAGGGGTCTTAAAACCTTCCTGTTTAAATCTGCTTTTAGTTAAGCTATGTATGTTGTACCAGGTTTCCATTTTATTTCCATTCCATTTTATATATCATTTTATTTAGTTACATTTTATGTTTGTTCTAATTACTTTAATAGTTCTATTTATTATCTTAAGAATTTGTCATTTTATTACCTTTATTTTATTACCTGTTTGTTTATTTTGTTTATTTTATTTCATTTCATTTTATTTATTTTTTATTATTTATTTTAATCTCTGCTTCATTTTAATGTTTTGATTTATTTAACCTGTAAAGCACTTTGAGTTGCATGTATGCATGAAAGGTGCTATATAAATAAAGATTATTATTATTATTATTATTATTATTACTGCCATTACAGTCTCCTAACGCTTTAACTGTGGAAAATTAGGTATTTCTGATCTGGGTTTACACAAACTTTTGCTCACATCAAATATAAATAAAATCTGACCAGCTCGTGGGGAAAACACATTGGGAATGTTGCCCATATTCTCAGTGTACCTCCACCCAGATGTGATGATCACAGGTACTTGTACCATTTTTATAAACCCCACCAGAGAGGCACCCAGGAGGTGTCCAGATCAGATGCCTGAACCACCTCAGCTGGATCCTCTATGTGGAGGAACAGCAACACTGCAGATGCCACACCAATCCACCTCTCCACCTCCCCCTCCACCCTTCCTTCACTCCTGAACAACATCCCAAGATCCGTGATCTCCTCCAGCACCGTGGTGTCAGGTTTAGAGGTGCTGATTCTCATCTCAGCTATGATCCAGCAAGAGCTGAAGGTCTCAACCTGATAATGCCAGCAGGACCACATCATCCACACAAAGCTGAAAATGAATCCTCAGGCCACCAAACTGGACTCCTTCCACCACTTTGCTATGCCAAGAAATTCTGAACAGAACAGAGTGAACAGTGTATACAAGTTCTGAACAGAATCAATGACAAAGAGCAGCCCTTGTGGAGTCCAACCCAACTGGAAACCAGTCTGATTTGCTGCCAGACATGCAACCCTCATGTTCAGTTTGTACAGGACTGAGTGGCCTGTAGCAGCGAGCCCAATAGCCCAGATTCCTGGAGCACCCCATTACATAGTGCCCGTAAGGGTTGGAGTCTAGGCAAGCATGAAACATTATCCACCCTCTCCCCCCCATGTACATATACAATGTACAACAAAACATACCTCCCAAAGATTTTTGGCAACACAGGTACCAGAGTAAATCCAGAACTATTTACAGTGTTTATCTACATGTTCAAAAGGTGCTTAACAAATATAAACAAAAGAAATTATACAACGAAATGATACAATCAAAAAAAGCTCTAGCGCCGCTTATAAGGGAAACATCCTGGGTACACTTGTGTCATCACCAGTGGTGGACAGTAACAAAGTGATTTCTTTGTGTTTTTTTACTTTACTCAAAAAATTTTACTTTTGTAACTTTATACTTTAACTTCACTATATTTCAAAGTCAAATATTTTACTTTTTACTCCACTACATTATGCGAAATCTGTTGTTACTATAGCAAACTACTAGTAGCTAGCTAGCTAAGTAGGCTAGCTAGCCAAGTAGGCTATTGCTAGTACACAACAAAAAACTGCCTTAGCACTCAGCATGTAGCTAGCTAAGTTAGCCAGCTGGCTAGTTATTTGTTTTATCATAGTTCATAGTATTACATCAGAAAACTAATTTTATTTTGACAGGTTTTACATGCTGAGTATGGTGCTAAATATTAGAGCCTTAACTTTCAATACTTAAGTACATTTGAAGGCCAACACTTTTGTACTTTTACTCAAGTACGTTGTTTGTGTACTTTGTCCACCACTGGTCATCACAATGCAAACTATGTTCAGAAGACCAGCGCGCTCGTGCAGTACAGTGGAGTGTGTGTTTGTATTGCTGTTGTGGCTTATTTGGACCTGTTTTGATCGCGAGAATGCACGGCAAACCAAAACATTTGTTAATTGTGCAAAGCAGCGATTTTATGCTAATCGTGCTACACATGTAAGAAATTGTTTTGCAGCAGACGGTTGCTGTATACAAATTTCGAGCAAACACTGCACCTCTGCCGTAGATCATAACGAACCCTTTGCTGCCATGGTTGATTAACAGGGACGTCGCATCTCTGACGTCCACCACCACCCCCATTTGCCAGTCCAGAGGCCTGTTCACGCAATGTTGCAAAGAGCTCTACTACTACAACTACCCTGGTCACTTCAGCCCGAGTGAAGGGCAAACTCTCACCCGAGTCCCTAAGTTCAGCTTGCTCTATGGAAGGTGATGGTGGGGTCAAGAAGTATTCTTTACACCGCCTGATGACATCCCCAATCAAGGCCAGCAACTACCCAGCCTCACAGTACACACTCAGCAGAATCTCCTGTTTATAGGATCTGAGCAGATCACCAGTACACCAGCCCCACTGTGCTACACACTCTTCTGATCTAAAGCTACTGTTTATAAACAGATGATTTAACAGCACTTTTTCTTTTTTAACTTATTTTCTAAAGAAGTACAGTTACTGCAGATTCTGGACTCTGGACTGCAATTGCTGTTATCTCTGAAAGAGGTATGGCTGGCCTGGTTTAAAGACACAACCTTGTTCTCAGACCTGTACAAAGGTTCTGATAAGTTCATTGCAAAAATGGGGGAATTTGGCCATATTCCAAGTGTGCGTCCACCCAGATGTGCGGATTTTGGATCCTGATCATTATATTCACATTAACAGTGCTTTGACACAAACAAGAACACTAAGTACAAGAATGGGTCTGTATATTATGTGTTAAATTCAGTTAAATTCTCTGTGTGCAGTTCCCAGAGTATATTGGATATAGTGTTCAATGGATTGTACTTGAGTATGAACTAAACTAGGTACAACCATAAAAAAAAAATATTCGGCATGCCACACCACACTTGCACAAAAGATATTGCTAATAGCGCTCGTAAAGTATCAGGGAATAAAAGCGAACATATGCGTTTTACACGAGTGTAAAGGAAATCGTTTAAAAGCCTTTTATTCATCTTGTAATAAAGGTAATTGGAAATAGAACAGTATGGTTTCGCGCATACATTTGCTTTTATTTTTAATAACCAGTATATCCGTGCTTCATGTCGAAGGCCGAGCCAACTTAACTTTAGGTAATCCACGCTAAGGTCCGTGTCTTTTCAGACGTCCTACCTTAATGTAACGTATTTCGATATATCGCTCATTTACAAGATCTTGACATCGAAAATATTTTATCTCATCCAGATGTACTTTTAACAGAATTTCCCTTACCTTCGTTGAACGACATTTCATATTTCTTGCCGCCCCGAAATCAAAAGTGAAAGTTAGAATTTGTCCTGAACAACGCAACACCGGTGGATCTTGTTTTAAAATGACGTCCAAAAGGCACGAACAGTCTAGCGCATGCGCTTCTGGTAACTACTGGGAAACGCTGCTATGTTCAGGCTTTTCATGGTTTGTAGAACAGCTGTGCATTGCTGTTCATCATCGCAAAGCACAAAGAAACAAAGTCTGTTGAAAATAAACCTGGTTGAAACGCAGGATTTCCAAAACTCTGCATTATGAAAAATAAATTCATAAGAGATGTCAACACTGATGCAAATATGATCGTCGCTAAACTGGGTTCCTCTGGACTTGATGTTTCATGCAAGACTGTTGTGAGGCCTCTTCATCGTGGTGGACGTGGTGGTCATCGTCCAAGAAATACCAACCCCATTGCTCTCACAGCGGCACATCAAAGCCTGACTAAACCTTTCCAGCGGCGATCTGAAGCGGTGAGCGTGGGAGTCGTTTGGTCTGATGAACCAAACTTGAGCCGTTGGTCATATGGATGCTGCTTTTGTTTGGCGTAGGAATGTCAAGGTCTTCAACCCTTGAAAACCTTTTGAAAGACACCAAATTCATTGTTCTGGAGTGGCCCTCTCAGAACCCAGATCTCACTCCGGACACATCGGGGACAGTGTAGGCCCCTCCACCAACAGCACTGTATCCCAGAGAGACGTCAGGGAAGAGACAGAATAGCATGATCTGCATGAAGTGTGATTGTGTGTGTGTGACACATTCCGGACACATGAATTTGTCCTTAGACTCTGTATTCCAGTTTACAGGAATTCTCATGTACACAACAGCACAAAGGAGTAATCAGACCACACCCACTGTAGTCAAACATACAGACCACGCCCACTGTAGTCAAACATACAGACCACGCCCACTGTAGTTCTCTTTATTCCACCCCACACACACAATGCGAACGTTGATCACTCCACACTCATCAACAGCACAAACTACAATGTAAGAGCCGTATGTAGAAGACTGGCAGTACAAAACTACATACCTGACTTAAGACCTACAAAATCTCTCATCTGTTTCCTCCTGAACCAGGTTCCTGTTCCTCCTGAATCAGGTTCCTGTTCCTCCTGAATCAGCAGTTAACTGTTAACAACTTACTAATAGTCATATCTGCTTTTATTTACATGTTTGGAGACTGTAGGAGCTCAGACACATGAGTGTCAGTCTGTGTTAAACAGAGTATCATTTACATCATTTAAAGGATAGAAGCACATAATGCAGGTTTGGCTTTTATAGCAGACGTCTGCTCTGTACACACATACTGGTTTTAAACCAGCTATAGAAATAGATGGGGCTTCTGTTCATAATTGTCAAGCCACTGGTGTCTCCACTGAACAGACGGTGCACTGCCATTAATTCTGAAAGTCTTACTAAGATTTCTTGATGGATTCAAACTCAACACTGATCTCTCCTCTGAGCGTCATATTGTTAATGGCATAATGCTGCCACCTGGTGGCCATTTACTGCTAAAGCAGGTGCTCCATCACTTCTCTAACCAGTTCCTCAGCTACAGGTCAGTCAAGCCCAGTAATCTCTAACCTGGGGAAGTCGGTTTGAGAAAGGGGCAGTGACCAAGAAACAGCACGAGAATGACATTCTGTACCTACAAGGTAACGCCTGACAAGGGGGCGGGGCTTATCCTTCACACTCCTACACTAATGTGTTGAACATGAATCATAAGGACAAGATTAAGATCTCTAACTTTACTTGCTGTACTGGGCAGTGGGCCCAGAACCCAGACTACATGGGGCTATAGCTACTAGTGGGGCTACCAGACTACATGGGGCTATAGCTACTAGTGGGGCTACCAGACTACATGGGGCTATAGCTACTAGTGGGGCTACCAGACTACATGGGGCTATAGCTACTAGTGGGGCTACCAGACTACATGGGGCTTTAGCTCTTTATGTAATTTATTGAAGTACACACATAATGCAACTTTTATAGTCTGTGCTAAATCTTGTGAATCTCATTTCAGGCATTTCTAATCTTTGCAGGTCTGTGTAGTAGTACACTAGCAGAAGGTAAAGAGTTTAGACAGTGGATTCTCCAGGAGCTACAGCACTTCTGCAGACATATGGAACAGGGCCTGATATCACCAGCGTGAAGTGTTCTATCCTCAAAATACAAGAAAATTAAGTGTAAAAATGCCAACTTTAAATTGCTAATGTAAACGATGATCTTTTTATTTCTTCACTATCAGAGAAAAAAACATCAACCACTATAGAAGCACCAAATAAGGAGGAAGCTCACCAGGTGGTGTCTAACCTTGTGGGGTTGACTCATCGCTCCTTCAAGGGAGAGGACGCTTCAATTTGCATCTCCAAGATGAATGATTTACTGAAAGGTTGTGTTCATTTAAATATTATAATATAAAGAACAGTGCATGCATTACTTAAGCTCTTAACCTCAGACATTATGAATCAGTAATTTAATGGGAATAATTAATATTCACAATGGTGATTCTTTTATAATCATTTTACAATTTATTAAAAGTACCAGATACACGATTTTGTTTTTTAGGAAAGCAAATAAGGAAGGATCTGATGTAAAACTTCATGGAATGATCACAAATGAGACGTTAAATAAGTTCACCATGGAAGTCTGTGATTCTTTCTTTATCTGGTTCAAGGATCTACATGGTGAGTCTTTGAAGTTTCAAATCAATGAAGCTGTGATTATTTCTACTAATTTAAACAAGATGCAAGTAAACCAGCCAACAATCATCAGAATCTGATGGAACTACAGATTCATTAAACATAGATTGTGTTAGTTCAAGACAAAAATGGTGGCCACTCTGTCCTGATGTGGTGAGTGAGGTCATGTCCATGAAGATGTGAAATAATTAAGATGGGTCCTGGAATTATTCTATGTATTGTTTAAGTTATATATTTACAACAATTTCAGTCTTATTTTATCCACTGGTAATTTTTACTTTTAAAAGCCAAAACAAAGACTTTATGTCTGAATCTTTGTTTTATCTTGTCAGACATTTCGAGAGTCATTATTAAATGCATGATGAAAGTTGCAGAGTGGGACTGGGGAACACAGTACAACTTCCTCTACAACACGAAAGGTGAGAAATACAACAATGTCCCTGTATATCAGCATGACTCCTGGATCAAGGTTTCATATTGTGTGTGACCCTTTACAAACACCTCTATTGTTTTGGGTATTGTGACCTTTTACTTTGAACATCCTGGAAAGTTTATAAAACTTTGATTCATGATACAACAGCAAAAGCAAAATGCAAAGAGAACTGTGTGAAAGTAACCCTGAACAGCTGATCTGAACTTGGGGGACTCTTGATTGTCTTTATCAGCTGCTGAAGTTCACCCCAGCATCCTGAAGTCAAAGACTCGACAATATGAGGATGCAGGTCTGTTACTCAACTCCCCTACTTCTCTGTACTGAGAGAGGAACGAAACATTGACCTCATCATTTCACTTGACTTCAGTGCTGGAGATCCATTTGAGGTATCACACACGCGTGCCTGCACACACTCCGATTGTCCACAATCAAACTCTTAC
>JAGXOD010000259.1:0-33320 GCA_020368025.1 Brachyhypopomus occidentalis | reverse complement strand
TTAAAATTTAGTAGCCTTTGTACAGTAATACACTTTGACTGGGATATACACTAGAATGGTCTACCTGATGATCCTTGTTTCATTTCCTTTGATGGCCATTTGTGGGTCTCAGAAGACTCATGATCTGATTAAATGAGAGTATACAATCAGATTATAGTTCAAATCCATAAAAAATACAATATTATGATTTAATAATAGCAATTGGCGATAACGATCTGACCTATCATGAAATGTCAATGTCAGTTATATCAAGCATTAAAATGTAGTAGCCTTTGTACAATAATACACTTTGACTGGGATATACACTAGAATGGTCTACCTGATGATCCTTCTTTCATCTCCTTTGATTGCCCTTTGCCGGTCTGAGAAGACTCATGAACTGATTAAATGAGAGTATACATTCAGATTATAGTTCAAATCCATCAAAAATACACTATTATGATTTATTAATATCAATTGGCGATAATGATCTGACCTATCATGAAATGTCAATGTCAGTTATATCAAGCATTAAAATGTAGTAGCCTTTGTACAATAATACACTTTGACTGGGATATACACTAGAATGGTCTACCTGATGATCCTTGTTTCATCTGCTTTGATTGCCTTTTGTGGGTCTCAGAAGACTCATGATCTGATTAAATGAGAGTATCCATTCAGATTATAGTTCAAATCCATAAAAAACACTATATTATGGTTTATTAATAGCAATTGGCGATAACGCTCGGACCTATCGTGAAATGTCAATGTCAGGAATATCAAGCATTAAAATGTAGTAGACTTTGTACAATAATACACTTTTTGACTGGGATATACACTAGAATGGTCTACCTGATGATCCTTGTTTCATCTGCTTTGATTGCCTTTTGTGGGTCTGAGAAGACTCATGAACTGATTAAATGAGAGAATACATTCAGATTATAGTTCAAATCCATCAAAAATACACTATTATGGCTTATTAATAGCAATTCACCAGAATTATTAACCAATTATAAGAAGGCCATTTCAATAATTTCAAGTATTGAAATGTAGTAGTCTGTGTCAATAATATAGTTTTTTATCGGTATACAGACTAGAACGGTCTACCTGTATCCATTCAGATTATAGATCAGATACATCACAAATACTCTATTATGGCTTATTAATAGTAGTTCTCCAGAATACTATAACCAATCATAACAAGGCCATGTCAATATTATCAATTATTGAAATGTAGTAGCCTGTGTTTAATAATACACATAATTACTGATGATCATCATCTTACCTGATGATTCTTGTTTCATCTCCTTTGATTGGCCTTTGTGGGTTTCAGAAGACTCATGAGCTGATTAAATGAGAGTATCCATTCAGATTATCAATCTAATACATCACAAATACTCTTTTATGTCTTCTCTAGAATACTTTCACCAATCATAACATGGCCATATCAATATTATCAAGTATTGAAATGTAGTAGCCCATGCATAATAATACAATTTATTACTGGCGTATGGACTAGAAATGTATACCTTTATAATTGCTCCTTAAATAACAATTCTCCATAACATTTACATTTACATTTACGGCATTTAGCAGACGCCCTTATCCAGAGCGACTTACAAAAAGTGCTTCATTGTTTTACTCAGAATAACATTGTAACCTTTTCTAAAATGTCGATTTTCATGTTATTGTCAATGTTATAATCTATACCAGAGGTGTCAAACTCTGGCCCGTTGTAATTATATTTGGCCCGCAGGACAATACCAAATGACTACTAGAGCTGGCCCCCGGTATTGTACTGTACAGTGTATTCACCGCTAATACTACAAATCCCATAATGCCCTGCTGTTGTTTTGATGCGTCAATCAGGATTGGACCCAGGAACTCCCTCTCCTCTTTGACAGTAGGCATAGCGACTTCACACTACAACTGTCTGTGTGCTACCCCTTACCAAAAATGGCAAAAAGAAATGCAGAAAACAGGAGTTTTCCGGACAAGTTGGAGACAGAATATCTGTTTACATATGTAAAAGACAGGCCTGTTTGTCTTGTTTGTGGGGTCAATATGACTACAAAGAATTTTTTATTTGAAATTTGAATTTGCATTTCTCCACTATTAAGTTATATATAATGTATGGTAATAAGCATTGCTTGGTCTATATTCAATGTTAAAGCAAAATTTGTTTCCGTCCATATTAAAAGGTTCATTTGCTCAATGTTGGCCCGCGACTTTGTTCAGGTTTTAAATTTTGGCCTACTGTGTTTTTGAGTTTGACACCCCTGATCTATACTAAGGAATAAATTAAGTACTAGACTGGGTATATTGATACACTTTATTACTATAATTACACTGGAATGTCATACCTGATGTTTCTTGTTTCATTTTCATTGTTTGGACAACTTGGATTTTAGAAGAATCGTGAGCTGATCAAATGAGAGATTCCATTCAGATTATTGATCAAATATTTCATTAATACTTTATAGTTGTTCATTAATAGCAGTTCTCCAGAACATTTCATACTACCCTATGATGGTTTAATAACTGACTCCGTCCCCCCTGTCAATCATGTTTGTGTCAGTGTTTGACTTCCTTGTTTTGATGGTCCATGTGCTCCTGTGTTTACTTTCAGTTTCCACACATCTGTTTATCCCCTCATCTCCTGTTATTTCCCTCACCGGTGTCTCCTTTACTTTCCTTGGTTGTCTGTGTATTCATACTTCATGTCAGTATTCCTTGGTTGCTGGTCATTGGTACTGTACCCTTCTCTTCATTAGTCTCCGTATATTTTGAATGATGTGTTTGTGTTAGCATTTGTGTTATTCATTGCTGTTGTTACTGTTTCTGTGTTATTCTAGTTTTCTCGCTGATTTTCCCAAACTCTGTCCCTCTGACCCTTGTGAATCATGCTGCGTCGATATTGTGAGTCTTGTCTCTGTGTTGCCCATAGGAAAGTTAACCTATTGTGTTTTGCCAAGGAAGATCTATTTAATGTTGAAAATAAACCCATCCTCTCCTCACATTTTTGTCTGCCTCCTCTGAGTCTAATATTACAAAATGATCAACCATACCATGGACAAAGCAAGAAAGTGAGTTTAAGGAATCTTCAGATTGTCTTCAGATTCTATCTCCCCATTACAAACCACCTCTACATCTGGTCCCTGTTCAAAAGATGCACAGGAGAGAGAAGAACTGATCAACTTCCCCACAGCATTCGAGGACATTCCTAATGTTTTCTTGGGAGGAGGGTCAGAAAAGGACTTTGTATTACAAAGTCACAAAGTAGACTGTATTTTCAGTTCTTACTGAGGCATGCTCCTGTTCCTCAGGCCAGCCAGGGGCCTGCTCCTGTTCCTGAAGCCTTCCCGAGGCCTGCTCCTGCTTTTGAGCGTCACCGGAAGCTGAGGACCGCCTGGGGCCTGCTCCTGAGGCTCACCAGTTGCGGTTGCTGTGGCCACCCGGCCTGTCCCTAAGGCCTGTCGGAAGGCTCCATAGGCTGCTTTAAAGGCTGCATGGCCTATTCTAGTGACCCACCAGGGTCTCCAGAGGCCACGCTCTGGAGACAGCCCAACCTGTTCTAATGTGTGGGCTTGCAACCAACCCCAGACTTCCGAAGGCTGTCTTTATAGCCGTCACGCGACTTCCAGGGGCAGCACTCAATTGTGGCTTCCTTATGTCTCCAGTAACTTTGACACTCTTCCGGGTTTTTTCAGACTCCTGACTTCTGTAGAACTGTCCAAGCAAGGACTGTTGCTGGTCATCCTGTATCTTTCTCTTCTCCTGTGCCAGTGAATGTGTCTGTGCTCTGTCACTGGTTTTCTTGAGTCTCTGGTCACCGTGTGTTCCCATGTTCCTATTATACCCATCCCTGTCCTTGAGTCTGGTGTCCTGGTCTTGATTCCTATCCCAGTGTCTGTCCCCTGAGTCTATATCCATTTAGTCCCAGTACCTATTTTTGTTGTCTTTAGTGGACTGGCATCTGTCATCACCTTCTCCCCTGGTCCCAGTTCCCCAGATTTAGTCCCTGCGTCTTCACCCTGTCCCAGTTCTGTGTTCCACAGTCCTGTTCCCAGTTTCCTGCCTGTTCTGTTCCTGTGTCCCTACTACTCACTGGAAACCTGCCCAGTCCCCAATAGCCCAAAGCCCTGTAGCTCAGTCACCTATAGCCTAGTGCCCTGTCCTGTCCCAAATGGTAATCTTATCCTAAGTAAATAAGTAATAAATTAAGTAATAACCTGTACTAGCCAGGGTATATTAATATACTTAACCTGGATATACACCAGAAAAGCCTACCTGGTGCTTCTGGTTTCATCTCCATCAATGGTTTCTTTTGGTCTGATCAAATGAAAGTCTCAATGAACACACTTTCCACACTTTCACAGAATAATTCAGAATGTTTCTAATATATCAAGACTGAAAAAGAATCAATAAAATACACTTAAAACAGATGTAAATATATTTATGTCAATAATATTTTTAATAGTTCAAAAAAAGTTTCATGAGCAAAAAAAATCACTGAGACCAATCACTTTTTCCATCCCAAAATGTTTGCTGTACAAATTTATATCACTGCCCATTAACTGAATAACAAAGCTTATTTCCATCTGAGTGAAACTGTCAGAGAGCATAAATGGACAGGCAGCAGAAAATACAAGTAGACTAAATAAAACAGCATATTTAACAGTTTACAAGTGTAATCCAGTTTACAATCAAGCACCAACCTGTTTGTTGTGATGACTGCAGTATGATTAGTAATGTAACCCATCTCAACATCAACACTCGAGACATCATTGGCCTTCCCATCATTACCAGCCCTGGGATGTACGTGAGAGGCTGCTTCTTCTCTTTCACCTGCCTCTTCCTCTAAGAGGGATTTTATAAGGAAGCTTGCTTACATTAAATAGTAATTATCATTTCAGGGTGGAGTATGACTGAAGACTGACATTTTCTTTATATTGTCTATGACAATATTAAGACTTCTATTTTCATTGTCTATGACAATTTTGAATAAAACAAATATTTGTTAAACATCAAATATGGTTTAAGTAAACGTTCAAATACCTCATTGTGTCTCCAATTGTTGACTAATACTGTGCCACAGTGGTTAGCACTCTTGGGTGCACACTGTACCTGAGCCTGAACAAGACACACCCTGCCCATTTGAAATTTTGTGGTCTGTTCCTCCACTGAATGGCTTTGCAGCACTCAGTTGTCAGCAGGAGAATCATGTGTTCATGGTATCCACAGGCTATCAAGGGTCATTGGAGTAAGGGCAAGAGGTAAAATATATCATCCATTTCCAAAGAGGCATCAAAGCCCAACTTATCTATACCCTGAATTTTTTACAGTTTTCCAGTGCCACATAGGTGAATCAGGATGCTCCCTCAGTGCAGACAGGAAGACCTGCCAGGATGAGGGTCTTATTCAACACATTCCACCCACTATCAAATTGTGACAATGGAATTTTAGCATTAGAAGGCATTTCACTATGTGTTTCGCTACCATAGACATAAAACCAAGAACCAGGCAGTAATGAAAGAACTGGTTAACCCGGAGCAATAAGTTAAACGCAGAATTAGCCTTCCAGTGGGCTGGAGAAGTAGATTCAACTTCACCAGGTTTGTTCATATTAGTAGAAGTAGTTAATGATAGTGTGTCCAACTCAGTTTTCCTTTGTTAAATCCTGTTGCTATTTAGATGGGCAAGCCCTTCTTCAAACAGCTGTCCTTGCTCAGCTGTCACTGTATTCTCTTGGTACTCTTGGTACTTGGTACATTCACCACAATAAGCCAGTCAAAGGCTTCATAGTTATATGATTTTAGAGGCATGAGATTCAGTGGAAAATGTCAGAACACGTGTACACAATATGTTTGTACACAAAAAATTTGCATTTTTGAGGACAAGCATTTTTTTAGTCTAGAGAACATTTAGCTGAAAAGTTAATAGGAATATTTGTTTTTGGTTTGTTTTCTTTCTTTTATCCTTGTCAGTAAAATGCAATGATGCCACAGGTCTTCAGGAAATCTAGGGTAAACTGGTAAAGTAATCTCATAGCCCAAGCACTGAACTGAACTCCTTGGACCTCCTGAAATTTGTTACAAATTGTAGAAGAAACATGCTGATTATATAAGCACATCAATGCAACACACATTACAAAGGTTTTCTGATGTGTTACATGAAGAGTAGTAACTATGATATGTACACACTACTCTCCTCATGTAGTGGAGCCACAGTCCTGGATGTGGATTTTGTGAATTTCTGTTTGAAGTTCTTTTTAGTCTAGGTTTGTACTTAATCACAGGGGTGCAGTTGGCACCCAGGACCACCAGAGGGCGCCGTTGGCGCATACCACCCAGGACCGCCAGAGGGCACCATCGCCCGAGTATTGACGGACACACCTGAACTTTGTTTAGCTGATTCTATGAGCTACTTAAGGACTGTGTAACCCTATCTCCAGTGCGAAGTATTGCCTCGTTTCTTGTTGCCTTACCAAGCCTTTTGTATACTTACCTTCTGATTGCCTTTTGCCTCTGACCCTTGTCTGTAATATTCTATTCTCTCGTTCTTGGATTTGCCCATTTTGTACCTCTGCCTGTCTACTGCTTACCTGGTATTGTGACCCCTTGCCTGTTGTACCGACCTCTCCGCTCTTGCCTCGCCCTGTACGGGCTGTTGCCCTGTGGGGTTTGTTTGTTGTATTCCCTGCCTCAATTGTCATTAAAAACCCTGATCTTCTATACCTGCTCATGGATCCCTTTCTGCCTCCTGAATCCCAGTCGTCACATTAGCACAGTTTTACAAAACAAATACAGGGTTTACTTTATTATTGTTTTTCTTATTCCATTGTAGTGGTGGCGTGTTAGTGTTGGGCATTGTCCTGTGACCACTGGGTCTAGAGGATAGAATATAATTGTGCAGCAGTAGATTAGTAGAACACCATTATTGCACCATTTTTTGTTTCTCATGCTGCAGAAGGTAAGTGTACAAAACCATGGTTTAACATTGCACTGCCTATCATGGAATCAAGTACAGTAATAAATAAAAAATGAATCAGAAAATAATTCAGGCCCAGGAGAGGCCTGCGAGCGCACCGGAGGCCCAGGAGAGGCCTGCCGTTCCTGTTCCCGCGACCCGGAAGGGGTCGTCTGTCGTTCCTGTTCCCGCGACCCACAGGGGGTCGCCTGCCGTTCTTGTTCCCGCGACCCGGAAGGGGTCGCCTGCCGTTCCTGTTCCCGCGACCCAGACGGGGTCGCCTGCCGTTCCTGTTCTTGCGTCCAGGAAGGGGCCGTCACCCGCCGTGCCTGTTCCCGTGACCCGGAAGGGGCCGTCACCTGCCGTGCCTGTCCCCGCTACACAGAAGGGGTTACCGCCAGTCCCCGCAGAGACTGCACTGCCCGCCTGTGGGCCTGGACTTGTGAATCCGAGATTGGCTGTTCCATTTCTGTGCCCAGGTTACCGTTTTTCCCCTGTTCCATTCCTGTTTTTTTTGTTGGTCCCTGTTCCTGTCATTGTCTCTGTTTGTGTCTGCATACCCGTACCTGTGTCTGTGTCTGGTGGTGTGCTTTCTGTCCCTGTCCCTGTGTCGGTCCCCCAAGTCATCGTCCACTTTGTCTCCGTACATATTTCCACCATTCATCACATACTCGCCTCTGTCGCCTCGTCGTCTTCAGTTTCTAGCCTTGCTCCTGTATCTGGTCCCAGTCCTGTTCACAGCCATCAGTCGGTTCCCAGTACTTGTCCGGTACTCCCTGTGTCTCTCCCTTCAGCTGAGCCCCTGGCCCCACATCCTGTCCTTCCTGTCCTGTTTTCTAGTCCCGCTGCCCCTGGATTTTCTCCCAGTCCCGTTTCCCCAGCCTGTCCTGTTCTGTCCCGTTCTGGGTCCGTAGTCCCTGTCCCTTGCCATGCCCCTTGGATTCCTGCTGTGTCCTAGTTCCCTGTTTTCCTCTGGTCTGTGTCTCTTGTCGGGTTTTTTGCGTGCCCCAGAGAGGCACGCATTGAGAGGGGGTTCCGTAACGGTTAGCTCCGCCCTCCCCCCTTGTTTCTGTGTCGTCTGTCTAGTCCCGCCCTGTTTTCTGGTTTCCTTGGTTACCCTTCTGTTTGTCACTCCCTGTCTTGATAGTTCTGAGGTGTAATTTCTTCTTTAGCAATGCTGTGATGATGAATGAAGAAGTCTCCGCCGACACTGTCTTAGTTGTCAATAATAAGTTTATTTATTAAAAAGACCAGAATCAAATCAAGCACCTAGGTATTGCTTGAGAGAGGTCTCAGACCAATATGAGTTCTCCTCTCCTGAACCTTACATCTGCACACCTATATATGCAAGTCATCCATGAAATTTGCATCTCAAATTTGCATAGTATGTCATACATATTGATGAGGAAAGACAAGTATGAGAAAAGAAGCCCCAATGATTTAGACTAACCAGAGACAGGAAAAGGGCCCACCAGACCTTTGACCCCTAGCACAGGTCCCCTTTCAGCTAACTCAGAACATATGTGACTCCTGAGCTTCAGACCTCTTTGTCTTGGTCACTTGTAAGAAGAAAAGAGAGAAATTGATTCAAGACACTCACGTTTAAACGTAATCACTATATCAAGTATTACCTGAGCTTAGACACCACAGTTCCCAGCTGTGTCTCGTTTTCTCCTGGTTTCTGTCTGTATTTATATTCCCTGCGTTTCCCTTGTCTCTCGTTGGTTATGATGATGTCAATGTCACTGTCACATTGTTATGTCTAGTTCTCTAGTTTATGCCTTGTTCAGTTCATTTAGCTCCGGTTCTGTTTCCGTGTGTTCTCTGGTGTAGGTACCATGCCTCCACAGGCAAAAGGGGGGCGCTCTCCCGAGTGACACTGCCCAAGTCAGAACGGCCATGGAACTACGTCACCAGACGAACCCCTTTAAAAGGGGGAATCCCCCTTTGTCCGGTCTCTCTACCTGGCTGCAACCCAGTAGCTACCAAGACGAAGAGCGCGCGCACACCTTCGAGAACAAAGCGGTATTAGTTCTGCACTCGGGCCTCGTGCAATAAACAACCATCGTAAGGATAAATTAGTTCACTAGTTTATATCTTTTGGCGGAGTTTGTCGATACCTAACTGCTTATGCTAGCCATCTGGAGCTAAGAACTGTTTTAACATTCGCACGACGGCCAGACCTCCGCGAATTCAATTTAAAAGTCGACTGCAAATCCTCTCCGTGGAAACCCCTCAACTGAACGTCGAGGGACCAGAACTTCCCCTGGACGGAGCAACACGATCCAGCGGAACTTTCTTTACTAAAGCGCACAAAGGAGTTCTCCTCTTGAGGCTCCCTGGCCTACTGCGCGGGCCGCAGACGGACAACACCAAGTAAGACTGTGCATCTGGGCAGACTTAATGTAAAACTGTACGCCTGTTGAATATGAATGTTTATGTCTGTGCTTATGCTTGCGTTTAATGTGTTAATTTCATATACGTTGTACTAAGCCAGTTGGACTGGGTACTAGCTAGGTAAAATCCCAGATAAAGTATGCTTAATTAATTGTACGGCTTCGCCATACTATAGTTACGCGTGGGTCTGGCTATATTCTCGTTGGAGTTACCTAGTGACCAGCAATATGGTTTTCGCACCAATGAGTTTCTCTTTGACTGTAAATCTTCCTCCTCCATCTATTGTCTTAGTTTTTCGTGTCTGTGGCTATCAAGGAGAGCTTAGTTTGGTTTTCGCGCCATTGAGTTTCTCTTCGCCTGTAAAACTTCCGTCCCCCCATCTATTGTCTTAGTTTTCGTGTCCGTGGCTATCGAGGAGAGCTTCCCTTTGTCTGAGAGACCTTCCCCACACACCACGCGTGCACCCACACGTACCTGAATCCACATCCACACACACGTACCCGAACACACACAACACACGCTAGACGACCCCCTGTCCCTTTGTTGTTATACTGTTTATTATGGAGTATGTTTAATAAATGTTGTCGTCTGAGTCGTTGTCTCTCCATTATAACCTGAAGCCAGAACTATTATTCGAACTATAACCTTCAGATTTAAAGTTTGTTTATCCAGCGTAACAGAAATACCAGGTAGAATAACGAAACGTAGAAACGCGACACAAACCAGGAAACCAGGAATACACGGATACAGAACCGGAGCTAACAGAACTAAACAGGGAACTAACTCGAGAGCGGGGCATAACACACGTGACACAAAGACCTAGACATTTACAATAACCCATGAGAGACTAGACACACACAAGGAATATAAATACTAACCCAAAACGAGAGACAGCTGTGAACGATAACAACAGGGCGTGACAAACAGAAGGGTAACCATGGAAACAGGGCGGGACAAGAAGGACGGCACAGAAACAGGGGCGGAGGGTGGAGCCAGCCGTTACACGTAGTTCTTGGATTCCCTTAAGATTGATGTTTTCGTGGCACAAATCCAGGCACATTTCTTGTAGTGATGTTTTGGCTTCTTTCCAACTCCTAATTCTGACTTCCACTTCAACTAACATTTCTTACCAGGTTACTAAGTTTTAGTATTGATCCAAGGGCGTTGTGAGAAGGGAGGGACTAGATGTCATGAGTATTCAACATTTAGGCATTTCCCTCCAGTTGGAAACAAAAGAAATGAACAGACACAGAAGCCTGGCCAAGAGAGAAGTTAAATTACATATCAACAGACACGGGATAGTGTATACTTTTCCTGCAGGTACATCATTTAGGAATAAAGAAGAATTGGTTTATGATATATTATATAAGGCAGTTCAATAGTTTTCACTCTTCCAAAGCCATCTATGACTTAACAGGCTTCCTTAATTCACCATACTGGAGCTGAGGAGGTAATCAACTTAGTAGTAACAATATCCAGATTAATACATGTACATTACACTAATAAGAATAAAAGAGACATGATATTAGTCTCATAAGTTAATAACATGGTAAACAAGGGAAATATGATCAATAGTATATATGCATTAATATGGAAACCACAGTTCACATAATCACTTATATCACAATAATAATGAGACAGGAATTAATCTTTATGTTCAAAGATCAGTCCTGATACCACAGTGTAGAACTGTCTAGTTATGTTCCAGAAACTGAATACTGCTGGCTCCATGATCAGATAATCCTGTATTCTTTAGCTATAATGTATCCTTTTCTTTATTAGAATAATTCCAAGTTTGCTGTCTTTGGAATAGTCTTGAATAGCTGTTTCTTCTAACAGGTGTTAGTAGCTATCCCAGAATATAGAGTTATAAGATTCATGGTCAATTCTGGAATTCTTGGATATATTGTAGGCGATGCTTTCTGGTTAGGAATGCATTTGTAACAATGGGTGGTGATCAGCAGGAGGCAAAGGTGGTGAACTGAAATCTTTATTCTCCATTATAAAGATGAACAGAAAGACTCAGGCGCTGAGGCAACAAGGCTACAATGTCTCTTAACGGATAAACAGTAGTTTAGTGAGGCGCAATCCAGCGTAGCACGATCAGGCAGGCTTCCTCTCGTGCATAGGCGCAGATAATGTGCAGCACTGAATGGCAGATCCGGTGGGCTTAAGAAGGTAAGTGAGACACAGTGCACAGGTACTCAGTATTGCGGTGATTGTCAACGGGGGAGTGGTTTGGAACGAGAGGGCGTGATGGTGTGTGACGTGGAACCTTGCTGGGTTCTACCAGGCTGGGCACGCGCCCTCTGGTGGACGGTCGACCCCCTCACCGTGACAGAGCCCCCCCCAAGGACCCCTCCAGCCGACGCACCCTGGGACGTCCTGGTCGGCGCGGAGCGGGCCGCTCCGGATGTTCTTGATGGAAGGAGGCGAGTAGGGAGGGGTCCAGCACCTGGGAGGCCGAAATCCATGACCTCTCCTCCGGTCCGTAACCCTCCCAATCAACGAGGTACTGGGAATCAAGCAGTGCTCTCACTCTGTAAGCCGGTCTATCTGGTAGCAGGAGGGGCGGCGGTGGCGCAGCGCTCTCCTGGGATCCGAGCGCATCCTCCCGGTACAGTTTCAGGGCAAAGGCGTGGAACGCCCTGGACACGCACCGCTCGCCTGGCAGACCCACCTTGAAAGTAACGCGGTTAATCTTACGTGTGATCAGGTATGGCCCTGCATAGCGATCACCGAGCTAACCTCGCGTTCCGAGTCTGCCATCACTGGTTGACACCCAAACTTTGTCGCCCACTTGATAGTTCGGTGTCTCTAACCTTCTACGGTCTGCCTTCTGCTGAAAGCGGCATGATCTTCAAGCGCTGATGGGTGTCAGCCCAGACCCTCTCGCTTCGCTTGCACCATGATTTGACAGTGGGCTGATCAGACGCGGCGGTATTCCATGGGTAGAGGGGCGGCTGCCTCCCCAGCACGCACTCAAACGGAGTTTTCCCAGTGCTGGTCTAGACTAGGGAGTTCTGCGCATATTCTGCCCATGCCAGCAATGCGCACCACGCCTCCTGATGTTCGCTACAGTAGGCTCGCAGGAACCTGCCCAGCTCCTGGTTCACCCGCTCCACCTGCCCGTTGGCCTGGGGATGGTAGCCTGACGTGAGGCTGACGGTGACATTCAGCTTGGACATAAACTTACGCCAGACCCGCGATGTAAACTGCGGACCCCTGTCAGACACTATGTCCTCAGGTAGACTGAACTGCCTGAATACGTGTCTGAACAGGAGATCCGCAGTCTCCCAGGCCGATGGTAGTCCAGGCAGGGGCAGGAAACGCACCATCTTGGAAAATCGGTCCATGACCACCACGATGCTGGTGTTCCCTTCTGATGATTGCAGATCTGTAATGAAGTCAATAGCGATGTGAGTCCAGGGTTGCTTCGAGACCGGCAGCGGAAGCAACTTACCCGCAGGCGGCGTGCGAGGCACCTTACTGCATGCACACACGGGACATGCGCCGACGTGGCGAAGGATGTCGCTGTGCATGCCCCCGCCCCCAGGAGTTGCGATGTTCTGGTGGATCCGGGATGTCCCGTGCCTAATGAGGTGTGAGCCCAGTTAATAAGGGCAGCGCGCTGGGTGAGGGGCACATACCTGCGGTGCGGTGGGCAGCGTGGGTTTGGGTTGGCGGCAGCGATGGCTCTGTCAATCTGCCAGTCAACGGCCTCCATGAAGCAGACAGGCGAGAGAACTGGCTCCTCACTTGTGGTTCCCTAGCTCCCGGGAAAAGACCTGGACAGTGCATCGGCTCTCGTGTTCTTCTCCCCTGGCCGATAGGTAACCTGGAAACGGAAGCGAGAAAAAAAAGGGACCATCTCGCCTCGCATTCAACCTCTTGGTGCTGCAGAGGTATTCCAAGTTTTTGTGATCTGTCAGAACCAAGAAGGGATGTTTAGCGCCCTCCAGCCAATGCCGCCACTCCTCAAATGCCAGACGCATTGCTAGCAACTCACAGTCTCCCACCCCATAGTTGCTCTCCGTCGAGTTGAGCTTGTGCTAGTAAAAGGCTATTGGCTTGAGTGGACTGTGCTTCTTAGGCGGAAGTGCGCTGCACGGAATGAATCCCTATTTGATTCACTGGTATGCCTCGTTTCTTACAAACAGAGTCCAGCTAGTTAAAGTGAATAAGACACATTCTTCTGCTATTTTAAGTAATGTCAGTGCACCTCAGGGCTGCATGAGCTCTGCTTTGTTCTTTACTTTATACACAGATGACTGTCGCTCAACTTTGAATAATCAATATATTTTAAAATACTCAGATGATACTGTTTTGCTAACATTATTACATGACTTAGACAGCCATGATCTATACCAACAGAGAGTTAATCAAGTGGTTACCTGGAGCAAAAACAACACTCTTGAAATAAAAATGTTGTTTGGCCTAAAATCAATAACTATTGATTCCATTATTATCAATAATGAGGTAATAAAACAGGTAGAGTCTTATAAATATCCCGGTGTACTGATTGATGTCATCTTATCATGGAAACACCACACTGACTACATCTGTAAAAAATCTAAACAGAGAATTTATTTTCTCCGTCGTCTACGATCCTTTGGAGCTACTCGACAGATACTTTTATTGTTCTATACTGCTGTTATTTTGAGTGTTCTGCAGTATTGTAACGCTGTATGGTATGGTGACTTGTCCATATCTGTTGTAGGGGTTTCACCTACTAATCCTTTAAAGTAGATTAATTTGTTTTACCTTAATTATTAATCAGTCTCATTAATTTAGAATCAGTCTCATTCAAATTATACCAGAACCACTACATTTAGTTCTCAACTAAAGGTAACTAATGGTTTGGTATCTGAAGGATTTAACTATGAATTCTTTGGAGGTTTTGGCAGCAACCACTTTTGAATGACATCAACACAGACAAATTGGTGAAAATAAATTATACATTTATTTAAAACCAACTATTCTAAACAAACAGCATAAACAGGGATCAGTATATTTACAGTGAAGGCTCGGCATCTAGTGTGTGTGAATGTGTAAAATGGGGAGAGTAAATGTGTGCGCGCGCTTGTGCGGTCGTGCTGAGGCGGGAGTTGTGATCTCTGTTCTCCTATATAGAACAAACCAACTAAAATAGCGCCGACTTTGAACAGTAGAGTAGCGTGGCTGTATGTTAATGAGCTCAGCTGGTTTATTCTAATGTGGTCAGAACAAAGGATAATGGCGCTGGCTTAATAACTACAAATTAATGTGGTGTGTCCGAGAATGGGGAAGACTATATCTGTGGCGACGTTGATCAGTCGGTTGTTGGATTATACCATTACTTGGGCTCGTTAATTAAGTAATAGGACTTTCAGCTGTTTGCCGTTAGTCGTACCGGAGTTCGCGTGCTCGCAATAAAGAAAACCAGAGAGAGATATGGCGGATCCTCTCTTAACTAGGTCTAACCTCGGTGCGGGTCAAACCAGAGAGAGATATGCCGGATCAATCTCTTAAATAGGTCTAACCTCGGTGCGGGTCAAACCAGAGAGAGATATGTCGGATCAATCTCTTAAATAGGTCTAACCTCGGTGCGGGTCAAACCAGAGAGAGAGCGATGGTAGAGCTGATCAAGGTATTTAAACACCTGAATTTTGCGCACTTTAGACACACCCTTTCTTCCGTCGAAGTAAGCTTGTTTGATGTAATGCCAGTGGTACTGCCACCTACTGGTTTGGCATGGTACCTACACTGTAACGTCTGGATTGAAACATTTGATTAAAATCTGTTCAAATATTGTGGGTCGGCCTCTAGAGGCCTGCTTATCATGCCAATACAGTGTGGCTGGCTAAAAATATAATTTCTGATAATAACCATGCTTTGAACAGTGAATATGTACTTCTTCCATCAAGACGATGCTATAGTGTTCCCAGGTTTAATAAAGTCAGACTGAGGAATTCTTTTGTACATCAGTCTATTCTTAACTTAAACAAAGAGCTTAGTTCATAACTATAAAAGATGTTGTAATGTGAGATGGTGAATGTATTGTATAATGTTTATGTACTGTGTGTTGTGATGTTAATGTATTAACGGAGTTACTGTGTTTTTCATGCAAGACAAATTTCAGATCTTTGTTCTGACTATAAAGTAATTATCTAATCTATCTAATCTAAGTCGTTGTGACAGTACTGCCCCTACACCCACATTGGACGCGTCCACCTCTACTACGAAGGGCTTAGAGGGGTCCGGTTGGTGCAGTACCGGAGCGGTGACGAATGCCTGTTTCAGCCGTTCAAAGGACTCCTCTGCCTCTTCGGTCCAGACCAGCTGTTTTGCGCCGCCACGCAGCAGGTTGGTTAGAGGCCTCGCGATAGAGCTAAACGCCCGGATGAACCGCCGGTAGAAGTTCGTGAAGCCCAGAAAATGCTGTAGCTTGTGTGCGGTTGGGTCCATCTGGTTACCGCCTCCACCTTGCCCGACTGCATGTGTACAGAGCCTGGCTTGATGGTATAGCCAAGGAAGCTAACTTCCCGTAGGTGGAACTCACACTTCTCTAATTTGCAATATAGGTTATTGCGCAAGAGAGTGCTCAGTACAGCTCGTACATCATGCATGTGTTGGCTCCGTGAGCGCGAGTAAACGAGGAAGTAATCAATATAGGCGACAACGCATTTACCAAAATACTCATGGAGCACCTCGTTAATAAATGCCTGAAAAAACGACGGAGCCGAAGCCAAGCTGTACGGCAAGACCCGGTACTCATAGTGTCCGGAGGACGTACTAAACGCCGTTTTCCACTCATCCCCTGCTCTAATACGGATGAGATTGTAGGCGCTGCGTAGATCAAGCTTGGTGAAGTACTGCGCCTCCCTCAGCTGCTCCAGTGCCGAAGGCACCAGAGGCAGCTGGTAGGCGTAGCCCACCAAGAGGGAATTGAGCCCTCGTCTACACACGGCCTCAGACCACCCTCCTTCTTCTTAACGAAGAACACGCTGGCTGAGGCAGGCAAGCTGGAGGGAGCGATATAGCCCTGCGCTAACGCTTCTCTAACGTACTGCTGCATGACGCGCTCCTCTTCTTGGGACAATGGGTATATTCTCCCGCGTGGTGGCACACCCCCTTCCTTCAATGTGATGGTGCAGTCCCAGGGGCGATGTGGCGGAAGCTAGGTGACCTTGGCGGAACTAAAGACCTCAGCTAGGTCTCTATACTGCGAGGGAATCGCTTGGGGGCTCACCACATGAGGGCTCTCCACGGTGGTGAAGTACACTTTCACGGCTGCGTGACGGAGCTCACTTAGGGAGGGCGTGGCCCAGCGCGTGATGCACCCTGTGCTCCAACTAATCGTGGGTTTATGTGATTGAAGCCAGGGGAGACCTAAGGTGATGTCGTGCGTTAAGTCAGGGAGGATAAGGAAGATAATGTGCTCAGTGTGACCTTGGACGGTGAGTTTTAGCGGGGGCATGTAGTGACGTATGAAACCGCCACCCACAGGTCTGCCATAGGTATCTGTCGTAGGCGTACCACTTCATTCAGGGTCCTTGAGTCCTGCCGGCACATTAGTTCAGCACGCAGCTCTGGTTTCAGTCCCGCTAGGAAGACATCCACCAGAGCTGTGTCATTCCATCCGGTGCCGGCAGCCACCGTGTGGAACTCAAGCGCAAACTCCGCCGCGGAGCATGTGCCTTGCCAATTCCCCAGAAGGCTCTTCCTTTGCGGGGGTGTTGGAAGACCTCCTTAAACTCAGCCACGAAGGCCACTTAATCCCGCAATAGAGCAGACTCCCCGGTTAGGAGGGTTTCCCCCCAGGCTAGAGCCCTCCCCGTAAGCCGGGATATCACAAACAACACTTTAACCCGGTCGCTCAAGTGTTGCCTGTCTGCGAAGTAAATGCCACACTGTACAAGAAAACCCTTGCACTTTTCCAGATCCCCTTGTAGGGTTCGGGGCAAGGGGCAGTCTCACTCCCTCGACCAGCGTAGTCAGGAAGCTGCTTGCCTGTGATGACAAAACTTGGACACATCCAGTTAGCGCCTGTAGTAAGGACTTTAGCTCACCGATCTCTTGTTGCTGTTGCCCCAGTAACCTACCTAGCACTGACAATACCTCCAGAGGCGTGGGTTCACTGCCTCCTGCTGCCCCAGGCTGCACATTCTGTAATGACAGGTGGTGATCAGCAGGAGGCAAAGGTGGAGAACTGAAATCTTTATTCTCCATTATAAAGATGAACAGAAAGGCTCTGGCGCTGAGGCACAAATAGACAATGACAAGGCTATAACGTCTCATAAAGGATAAACAGTAGTTTAGTGAGGCGCAATCCAGCATAGCACGATCAGGCAGGCTTCCTCTCGGGCGTAGGCGCAGATAATGTGCAGCACTGAACGGCAGATCCTGTGGGCTTAAGAAGGTAAGTGAGAGACAGTGCACAGTATTGCGGTGATTGTGAAAGGGGGAGTGGTTTGGAATGAGAGGGCGTGATGGTGTGTGACGTGAAACCTTGCTGGGTTCTACCAGGCTGGGCACGCGCCCTCTGGTGGACGGTCGACCCCCTCACCGTGACAGCAATAACTAAACAACAGGCCATAAACGGTTCACTCTGCCTTGGTGGAAGCCATAATTCCTGAGACTAAGGTCCTGGTGAATCTGATGAGAAGGGTTTCCTCAGTCCTATGGTCGTGAACTTTGGGTCCCCAGTGGAGGGGCTGAAAGAAAACCTTTCTTTGCATTTTTCACTTCATGCTACAGGAACCTTAAAGGACCAGAGATGTTTAGTTTCAAACTTAATGAAGGGATTTGCTTCCTATGATTGTGACAGTAGACCCTCAGAGCAAGGGAATGAAAAATCTTCTGCTTTCTCACGCTACATGAAGCACATACCTCCTGTGGGCTGAAAACCTCAAAACCTGCTCTGCCATACAGGTACAGGACTAACACCCTTCGAGTGTCTTATGGGTTTCCGGCCTCCACTGGGCTTGTGGAATCAGACTCAGACTGCAAGAGCGGTGAGATGACATGCTATGAGCCAAGGGACAGAGGGGCAAGCTGGCCAGTAAGTACGTCGGACCATACACTGTCACACAACGGGTTAACAAGGTCACTTACAGGGTCAGCTTGACTAGGAACAGCCATGCATGGGCTGGACAAGGACACGGACGTCCCTGGACAAGGGGACGAGTAGTGCCGCAACTCCACTAATGGTTGACCAGGAGGGAGGCTCAGCTTATCAAGTGCGTGCCTTGTTGGATTCCAGATGGAGGCAAGCTGCTGCAGTACTTGGTCAACTGGGAGGGGTATGGCCCAGAGGAGTGCAGGTGGGTACCTTCGTCTCAGATCCTAGACCCTGTTTTCATCACCTCCTTCCACCATGGCCAACTGGGCAAGTCACGGCAGCCTGGAAGGAACCCGCTCCAGGAGGCTGGTGGGGGGTCCTTGCGAGGGGGGTTCTGTCACGCCGGACTCAGAGACACACCCGCTCCTCCACATAAACCTTCTCCACATATAGGACTTTTTGAGAATTCCATTATCATCTGTGCAAGCCAAGTGCTTCAGAGAATGATGATGGACATCTGTCTGGTCATCTGTTTATTTTCACACACACACACAAACACACACACACACATTTCCTAGCTGTTGCTGAATATATCCATAGTTTACCCATCTTATAATGGTTACTTCCCGCATAATAATGTGGCATGTCACAAAGTCCAAGTCAGCAGAAAGCCCCTTCAGATATCAGTAGAGCACCTTTGGAATGGAATGTTTGCAACAAACTGTTTGCCCTGTTATGAAAGGAAATTGGGGTTCTACTCAATATAAACCTGATAGTCATTAAAACAATTTATAACTGTTATTTAAACATTTAATTAATCCTCATTGTTTCATTTCAGGGCGGCATGGTGGTGTGGTGGTTAGCACTGTCGCCTCACAGCAAGGCGGTCTGGGTTCGATTCTCGGTCTGGGCTGCTCTGTGTGGAGTTTGCATGTTCTCCCTGTGCCTGCGTGGGTTTTCTCCGGGTACTCCGGTTTCCTCCCACAGTCCAAAGACATGCATCTTAGGTTGATTGGTCACTCTAGATTGCCCGTAGGTGTGAGTGTGTGTGCGTGTTGGCCATGTGGTGGACTGGCGAACTGCCCATGGTGTACACTGCCTTCGCCCAGAGATGCTGGGATTGGCTCCAGTGACCCCGACTAGCGGGAATAAGTGGTACGGATAATGAATGAAAAAAAAAAAATTAAAAATGAATGAATTATTTCAAATACAATGCTCTGGAATACTTTCCAAGATTAAATGACACTTTTGACTGTTGTTTATGTAATGTTTAGCAGAGAGACGAAGCAGGTTGCAAAGGTGGGGTCCATTAGAACATGAATAGTGCTTCAGGCTCAACACAAGAATGTTATGAAACATGCAAAACTGGTCAATGCCTGACAAGACATAAAGCAAACATAAGAGTTTAAATAAACATATTAACAAGGGGTGTGGATCACAGGCTGACAAACATAGACTCAACGAACTCTAACCAGACACGAGAGGGGTGTGGTAGACACACAGACATCCACACACACACACACCCAGCAACAATGAACACTAAGTAACCAGATAAGGGAGAGGACTTGCGGAGGCAACCAAATGTTTACAAAGTGCAAAATGTGCTTTTTCTATCTAATTTGCTTTTTTTATATCCTCAGTAGACACTGCAACTGTAGAATATAGAATTTGAACCCTCTTTGTAATTGGCTTGGAAGCTTCTGGTTAATCATGTATAGCAGCACATAGATGTACATATTTTGAATTTCTCATCATTGCTGATATTGACCTTCAGTATTTGAAAATGAGGACATATGAGCTCACAGGAGGGAAGTCTCACTGCACCATCATGCAGCTGCTCCAAAATTGCTCCAAGCATATATTTATTAGTAAAAAAAAAGTTTTCAACTTATTGATTGTATCTGACACATGATATGAAGTTCCAACCTGTAACATTATGTAATTTTAATCCTCAAATGTCTTTAATCAGGTTTATAAATATAATTTTCTGCTTTGCAGTAAATTTGTGCAGGACAATACTGTACAAGCGAGTATTATGTTGCACACTCCTTAAAGATACCTTAGAAGTAGCCAACCCTACTGGGATCTGGGAAGAAGAAACACAAAATACTCTTGCAGATATTGTACCATGTCATAGATCAAGTATTGACCAACTGCAACTTTTCAAAGGCAGTAAGTGAACAGCTTTACATAGAAATCACCTCCATTCTCTTCAGTACTGATGCAGCTTTAAGTTCCAGTGGTGGTGTCAAATGTGGTTCTGTATTTAATCAGCTAAGCTATTTTCATGTCTGCCAGCCGGAGTTATCTCCATGTCTTGGTCACAGCCTTTTTGAAGGGGTTGTATCTTCTGATTTGGCATTATATACTGCTCCAAACAATAAAGACAATGCTAAAATAACACATCCTAGATCTCAATTAATAAAATATTCCAGTTGAAAATGTTTTATTACATAGAGTAATGCATTGAGAACAAAATAACATAAAAATGATCAATGTAAATCAGTATTACTATTCCATGGATGTCTGGATTTGGAATTATACTCAAAATCAAAGTGGAAAATCAAATTACAGGCTGATTCAACTTCAGTGGAAATTCCTCAAGACAAGTTAAAATGAGGCTCAGTAGTGTGAGTGTCCTTCACGTGCCTGTATGACCTCCATACAATGCCTGGGCATGCTCCTGATGATGCTCCTGTGGAATCTCCTCCCAGACCTGGATTAAAGCGTCGGTCAACTCCTGGACAGTCTGTGGTGCAACGTGGCGTTGGTGGATAATGTCCCAGATGTGCTCGATTGGATTCAGGTCTGGGGAACGAGCAGGCCAGTCCATAGCATCAATGCCTTCATCATGCAGGAACTGCTGACACAATTCAGCCCCATGAGGCCTAGCATTGTCATGCATCAGAAGGAACCCAGGGCCCATTGCACCAGCATAGGGTCTCACAATGGGTCTTAGGATCCCATCCCGGTACCTAATGGCAGTCAGAGTACCTCTAGCTAGCACATGAAGGTCTGTGCGGCCCTCCAAAGAAATGCCTCCCCATACCATTACTGACCCACTGCCAAACCGGTCATGCTGGAGGATGTTGCAGGTACGGCTGGGCGATAAAACTATAATTATATGTTTCATGATAGACATGTAATCAATATCAATAGAAAATACGCCGATAGAACGTTCGATGTATATTTTTATCATTGGAATAAACCAGAGCAAAGATTCCGCTTCAAATGCACCCGCTTGAAGCAAGATTGGTTCTAGACTTTAATTATCCACCACAGCAAACGTCACATCATTATCTATGTCCAAAGACACACTAACTCAATGGTGTTAAATAGGCTATTTTAAATAAAAACACACTATACTGAAGTTCACCTCTGACCACATGACTTCGCAGTATTACGGCAGTGATGTCTAAATTTATGTCTAAATATCTAGTTAGGACAAAACTAGAGTGCTCAATGAACTGTTATAATCACTGTAACTCACAGGATTGAAATGGCTGGTTAATTCTTTTTTTATTTTTTGTGACTTATCTGGATGTGTAGGCTATTCCATATGTAGTACATGTCTACATTCAGCAAGGGTTATTTTAATAAGGGGAGTATAATTTTGGCGAGGCCAACACAATGCCTGCCGAAATTATACTCCCGAATATAATCTGTAGCGTCTTTACGCGTGTGCAAACAAGGGGAGTCGGATTCTGCCGGGGAGTCGGAATTCGGCACAACACCAGCATGGTGTGAGACACATGGTGAAAAGTGGAATATGAGCGCGACAGCGAGCGAAGAAATTGTGAATAAAAAAGGAACCGGATATTTTCAGTCAGACTGTACTCAGACCACCGGAGGGTGATTCAGCATGTGAGCTTTTTTGCACGAAACTTGCAGTAAGAATATACTTGAATAGTTCAAGGCTGTTTAGAGTAAGGAAAGTTTGAAGAGCTACTTTTTCAAATTTCTATGCTGACTTTATATTGCAATCAATGTTACCGTACTGGCAGCTGTCAGGTTTGTTACTTTGTTACTATGTTACTTTTTTTGGTTTACGAAACACATACTTCAAAGCATTTCATTCACCTGAAAGTTATTCAGCTTGTAAACTTCCTAGCACTAAAGCACCTCCTAGCACAAATATATATAAGGATATTATTTTATTTGAGTGTTTTTCATGGTTGTGTTGCCATTTCTGAGGAAGGTTAAATTTGAAATAAAAATGTTGAAATAATGTTGAAACAAAATGTTTAAATGTAGCATATTTTTCTCCTAGTCCTTATTTTAAATACGTCAAAAAAAAAATTCAATAATTATCAACATCAACCGATATGAAATGAATATCGTGATACAGTTTTTAGCCATATCGCCCAGCCCTAGTTCTGCAGGCAGCAGAACATTCTCCATGGCCAGCAATTCTCGATCGCCTACCCCGTAGTTGCATTCGGCTGCTGTGAGCTTCCGGGAGAAAAAGGCTATAGGTTCAAGAGTGCTATTTTTCTTCAAGCGCTGGGAGAGCACCCCCCCCTACTCCCACGTTAGACGCGTCCACCTCTACCACAAAGGGTTTTGTGGGATCCGGCTCGTGAAGGACTGGAGCGGTGACGAATGGCTGCTTTAACTGTTCAAATGACCACTCTGCTTCTTCGGTCCAGGCCAGACTTTTAGCTCCACCCCGCAGCAAGTCAGTAAAAGGCTTCGCGATAGTGCTAAACGCTCGAATGAATCATCTATAAAAGTTCGCGAAGCCCAGGAAATGCTGGCGCTCACGCTGTGTGTGAGGACGAGTCCATCCGGTTACCGCCTCCACCTTACCCGACTGCATGTACACCGAGCCTGGCTTGATGGTAGAGCCAAGGAAGTTTACTTCCCGTAGGTGGAACTCGCACTTCTCGAGCTTGCAATACAGATGATTGCTCAAGAGATTGCAGAGTACGGCTCGCACATCATGCAGGTGTTGAGTCCAAGAGCGTGAGTAGACGAGGATGTCATCGATATAAGCGACAACACATCTACCCAAATATTCTCTAAGGACTTCATTAAACGACTGGAAAAACGATGGCGCCGACACCAAGCCATAAGGCAAGACGCGGTATTCGTAATGCCCGGAGGATGTACTGAATGCCGTTTTCCACTCCTCCCCTTCACACACGCGGATGAGGTTATAGGCGCTGTGTAGATCAAGCCTGGTGAAATTCTCCGCCTCTCTCAACTGCTCCAGTGCCGCAGGCACCAGGGGCAGTGGATAGGAGAAGCCCACCATGAGGGAATTGAGTCCTCGGTAATCTAGGCATGGCCTCAAACCACCGTCCTTCTTCTTTACAAAGAAGACGCTGGCCGAGGCCGGCGAAGTGGAGGGGGCGATGTAGCCCTGTGCTAATGCCTCTCTGACGTATTGCTGCATTACCTGCTCCTCCTCCTGAGATAGAGGGTAGACACCGCCTCTCGGGGGTGTGCTCCCCTCCTTGAGCTCGATCTTGCAGTCCCAGGGGCGGTGCGGAGGAAGCTGCGTTGCTTTGGTGGACCTGAAGACCTCCGCCAGATCTCGGTATTGTGGAGGGATCGCATGAGGGCTTGCCACGTTCGGGCTCTCCACCGTGGTAGAGTGCACTAGCACCGGGGCATGGTAAGTATCGCGTTGAGAGGTCGTGCCCCACCATGAAATGTGACAGTCATTCCAGCTTATGTTCGGTTTATGTGTTCTGAACCAGGGGAGCCCTAAGGTGATGTCATGTTTGAGATTGGGGAGAATTCCATCATCAGCTGTGCAACCCAAGTGCTTCAGAGAACGATGATGGACATCTGTCTATTTTCACACACACATGCAAACACACACACACACACACACATTTCCGAGCTGTTGCTGAATATATCCATAGTTTACCCATCTTATAATGGTTACTTCCCGCATAATAATGTGGCATGTCACAAAGTCCAAGTCAGCAGAAAGCCCCTTCAGTCATCAAATCAGAACTCAGTAGAGCACCTTTGGAATGGAATGTTTGCAACAAACTGTTTGCCCTGTTATGAAAGAAAATTGGGGTTCTACTCAATATAAACCTGATAGTCATTAAAACAATTTATAACTGTTATTTAAACATTTAATTAATCCTCATTGTTTAATTTCAAATACATTGATCTGGAATACTTTCCAAAATTAAAGATTACAGAGATTAAGGATTCAGGATTAAATGACACTTTTGACTGTTGTTCATGTAACGTTTAGCAGAGAGACGAAGCAGGTTGCAGAGGTGGGGTCCATTAGAACATGAATAGTGCTTCAGGCTCAACACAAGAATGTTATGAAACATGCAAAACTGGTCAATGCCTGTCAAGACACAAAGCAAACATAAGAGTTTAAATAAACATATTAACAAGGGGTGTGGATCACAGGCTGACACACATAGACTTAATGAACCAGACACGAGAGGGGTGTGGTAGACACACAGACATCCACACACACACAACCAGCAACAATGGACACTAACTAACCAGATAAGGGAGAGGACTTGCGGAGGCAACCGAATGGTTACAAAGTGCAAAATGTGCTTTTTCTATCTAATTTGCTTTTTTTATATCCTCAGTAGACACTGCAGCTGTAGAATACAGAATTTGAACCCTCTTTGTAATTGGCTTGGAAGCTTCTGGTAAATAGATCATGTATAGCAGCACACATCATGTGTAGCAGATGTACATATTTTGAATTTCTCATCATTGCTGATATTGACCTGCAGTATTTGAAAATGAGGACATATGAGCTCACAGGAGGGAAGTCTCACTGCACCATCATGCAGCTGCTCCAAAATTGCTCCAAGCATATATTTATTAGTAAAAAAAAAAGTTTTCAACTTATTGATTGTATCTGACACATGATATGAAGTTCCAACCTGTAACATTATGTAATTTTAATCCTCAAATGTCTTTAATCAGGTTTTCTTAGTTTTGGAAATTATCTGCTAACCTTTGTGATATGATGCTATATTATTAAATAATAATATAATTTTCTGCTTTGTGGTAAATTTGTGCAGGACAATACTGTACAAGCGAGTATTATGTTGCACACTCCTTAAGGATCCACTCGCAAGTAGTAGTAGAAACTTTGGTTATTCCACAGAAGAAGAATGCTGAATGTGTTTGTATGTGGGTGGGTGTGTGTTTTAATGTTCCAAGGTTGACATTAAGTTTAAAACTTAAAACACATGAAATGTATTTTTGCTTTTATAATTTTTGAGTATCAGATATGTTATGGCTGGTCAAAAGATAATGAAAATGGGGTGTTTTCTGTTTGTTTATTCAAATAAATTTTCATTACCCTTTGCTGGCTATTCTATCTGTTTTTCCTACATACCTAGTTGCAACCCAATAGAGAAAATGTCCATTTTTCGCTTCTTTATATCAATATATACATTTTATACATATATTTTAATTTGAAAAACCTTTATTTTGAAAAGAAGCGTGATTCCTTTTTCTTCTAACCTAATTTCCGGTCTCGCTATATGCGGGATTTAGAAATGAAGGTGGCAGGCTGTGGAGATGCTGTGTTGAACCTAATCGATCGTCTTGATGAGTTTTAATGGAGAAAAGTATTCTAAACACGTAATTACACTTCCAGAAGTTAGTTTGTAATATGTTAAGTTGATGGAGCACGAGCTTGAGAGACCGTGTGGCTATCAGTTGCCGTGTCCTTATTGAGAACCTCAACTAGGTGAGTTAAAGCCATGTGCTTGCTGAAGAAAACATGCTAGCATCATGTTAAAATTAGCAATGTGCCAACGCTAAATTGCGGGTAGATTTATTTCTGTTTAAAAACCCTGTTAAGATATGGTTTTACGAAGCGTGGTTTAAGTTTATAATACTACAAGAAAGCACTTTAAGTTTCATTTCTTTATTGCACTAGTTTCTTTAGTGGATGACTAGAGGAGAATATTGGAACTATTACATCCATGTAGGATTACAGCCTGTCTAGACACACCAGTTTAGGGTCACGTGCCTCCTTTGTATTTTTGCTTAGGGAAGTTGTTCGGGGTAGGCAGGTTTAGCTCCCTTTTCCTTATTTCTTTATTTCTTTACTTCCCATATACACTATATTGCCAAATGTATTCACTCACCTATCCAAATTATCGGAATCAGGTGTTCCAATCACTTCCATTAGAGTGGAGATTGAGAGCCAGGCCTTTCTCGTCCATCATCAGTATGTGACCTCACAAATGTGCTTCTGGAAGAATGGTCAAAAATCCCCATAAACACACTCCTAAACCTCATGGACACCCTTCCCAGAAGATTTGAAGTTGTTCTACCTGCAAAAGGTGGACCAATGTCATATTGACCCATATGTATTAGGAATAGGATGTCAATTAAGATCATATGTGAGTCAAGCAAGGTGAGTGAATACTTTTGGCAATATAGTAAATCTAGGAAGCACAAAGATCATAGTGAACAAAATCTGTTAACTCCATTGTAAACCCTGACTGCTCCATTGTGGCAGAGCATTCTGATATGCAGATAGGTGCTCCTTCTCATGCTGAGAAAAGTACTGAAGAGGTCTGCCCATAAATCATCAATTAAGCTCTATTTTTGAGATGTCTAGCCCAGTTTTATCTAAAACTACAGGCCAAATGTCTGCTTCCATCTACCATTGTACAAAAATTGTTGAACATCTGCATGAAATACATAACATAAGCCAATTACATTTACTCATTTACATAGACAAGCTAGCTACACTTGGGGTTCATGATGAAGCTGATATAAGTGCTGTTACTGATGTCTTACAAACTTGCAGTTGAAGATGCAGTTTTCACACACTGAAAACTGAACAAAGAAGGAAACATTTCAATTAAAAAAATTCAATTACATTAAACCAGTTCCAATTTGTCTGGGGCAGAATGAGACAGGAAAATAATGTTTTGCACAGTATGTTCCAATTAAAGAAACCATTGAGTCTCTATTTCAGATTGACTCAGTTAGGGAACTTCATAAACACGTGTATACAACATTCCAAGCTAAAGATATCCTTCAGGATAATTTGGGATGGAAAAAATGTGTTTTTTCAGGCAGAGGTTTCATTTGGATTGATCCTATATCAGGATACCTTGGAAGTAGCCAACCCTACTGGGATCTGGGAAGAAGAAACACAAAATACTCTTGCAGATATTGTACCATGTCATAGATCAAGTATTGACCAACTGCAACTTATTCTACTTTGCAGAGAAAAAGAGAAAATCCTGGGTCGCCTGATGGAAGATCTTAAAGATCTAGAGGTGAATGGCATTATTTTTCCTGATGGACAGATTTGCAAGGGAACACTGTGTTCCCTGGTTCGGGACAATTTAGGTGTGCATAATATCGGATACTTCATAGACAATTTTAGTAAGAGTGAGTACTGTAGATATTATGCCATAGACAGAGCAACTTTTCAAAGGCAGTAAGTGAACAGCTTTACATAGAAATCACCTCCATTCTCTTCAGTACTGATGCAGCTTTAAGTTCCAGTGGTGGTGTCAAATGTGGTTCTGTATTTAATCAGCTAAGCTATTTTCATGTCTGCCAGCCGGAGTTATCTCCATGTCTTGGTCACAGCCTTTTTGAAGGGGTTGTATCTTCTGATTTGGCATTATATACTGCTCCAAACAATAAAGACAATGCTAAAATAACACATCCTAGATCTCAATTAATAAAATATTCCAGTTGAAAATGTTTTATTACATAGAGTAATGCATTGAGAACAAAATAACATAAAAATGATCAATGTAAATCAGTATTACTATTCCATGGATGTCTGGATTTGGAATTATACTCAAAATCAAAGTGGAAAATCAAATTACAGGCTGATTCAACTTCAGTGGAAATTCCTCAAGACAAGTTAAAATGAGGCTCAGTAGTGTGAGTGTCCTTCACGTGCCTGTATGACCTCCATACAATGCCTGGGCATGCTCCTGATGATGCTCCTGTGGAATCTCCTCCCAGACCTGGATTAAAGCGTCGGTCAACTCCTGGACAGTCTGTGGTGCAACGTGGCGTTGGTGGATAATGTCCCAGATGTGCTCGATTGGATTCAGGTCTGGGGAACGAGCAGGCCAGTCCATAGCATCAATGCCTTCATCATGCAGGAACTGCTGACACAATTCAGCCCCATGAGGCCTAGCATTGTCATGCATCAGAAGGAACACAGGGCCCACTGCACCAGCATAGGGTCTCACAATGGGTCTTAGGATCCCATCCCGGTACCTAATAGCAGTCAGAGTACCTCTAGCTAGCACATGAAGGTCTGTGCGGCCCTCCAAAGAAATGCCTCCCCATACCATTACTGACCCACTGCCAAACCGGTCATGCTGGAGGATGTTGCAGGTACGGCTGGGCGATAAAACTATAATTATATGTTTCGCGATAGACATGTAATCAATATCAATAGAAAATACGCTCGATAGAACGTTCGATGTATATTTTTATCATTGGAATAAACCAGAGCAAAGATTCCGCTTCAAATGCACCCGCTTGTGAAGCAAGATTGGTTCTAGACTTTAATTATCCACCACAGCAAACGTCACATCATTATCTATGTCCAAAGACACACTAACTCAATGGTGTTAAATAGGCTATTTTAAATAAAAACACACTATACTGAAGTTCACCTCTGACCACATGACTTCGCAGTATTACGGCAGTGATGTCTAAATTTATGTCTAAATATCTAGTTAGGACAAAACTAGAGTGCTCAATGAACTAAGTTATAATCACTGTAACTCACAGGATTGAAATGGCTGGTTAATTCTTTTTTTATTTTTTGTGACTTATCTGGATGTGTAGGCTATTCCATATGTAGTACATGTCTACATTCAGCAAGGGTTATTTTAATAAGGGGAGTATAATTTTGGCGAGGCCAACACAATGCCTGCCGAAATTATACTCCCGAATATAATCTGTAGCGTCTTTACGCGTGTGCAAACAAGGGGAGTCGGATTCTGCCGGGGAGTCGGAATTCGGCACAACACCAGCATGGTGTGAGACACATGGTGAAAAGTGGAATATGAGCGCGACAGCGAGCGAAGAAATTGTGAATAAAAAAAAGGAACCGGATATTTTCAGTCAGACTGTACTCAGACCACCGGAGGGTGATTCAGCATGTGAGCTTTTTTGCACGAAACTTGCAGTAAGAATATACTTGAATAGTTCAAGGCTGTTTAGAGTAAGGAAAGTTTGAAGAGCTACTTTTTCAAATTTCTATGCTGACTTTATATTGCAATCAATGTTACCGTACTGGCAGCTGTCAGGTTTGTTACTATGTTACTTTTTTTGGTTTACGAAACACATACTTCAAAGCATTTCATTCACCTGAAAGTTATTCAGCTTGTAAACTTCCTAGCACTAAAGCACCTCCTAGCACAAATATATATAAGGATATTATTTTATTTGAGTGTTTTTCATGGTTGTGTAGCCATTTCTGAGGAAGGTTAAATTTGAAATAAAAATGTTTAAATAATGTTGAAATAAAATGTTTAAATGTAGCATAGTTTTCTCCTAGTCCTTATTTTAAATACGTCAAAAAAAAAATTCAATAATTATCGATATCGACCGATATGAAATGCTTATATCGTGATACAGTTTTTAGCCATATCGCCCAGCCCTAGTTCTGCAGGCAGCAAAACATTCTCATGGCGTCTCCAGACTCCGTCATGTACTCAGTGTGAACCTGCTCTAGTCCATGAAGAGCACAGGGCGCCAATGGCAAATCTGCCAACCTTGGTGTTCTCTGGCAAATGCCAGTCGCCCTGCACAGTGTTGGGCTGTGGACGTCGGGCCCTCATACCACCCTCATGGAGTCTGTTTGACAGGTTGAGCAGAAACATGGATATTAGTGGCCTGGTGGAGGTCATTTTCCAGGGCTCTGGCACTGCTCCTCCTGTTCCTCCTTGCACAAAGGAGGAGGTAGCGGTCCTGCTGCTGAGTTGTTGCCCTCCTACGGCCCCCTCCATGTCTCCTGGTGTACTGCTCCATGCTCTGGACACTGCTGACAGACACAGCAAACCTTCTTGCCACATTTCGCATTGATGTGCCATCCTGGATGAGCTGCACTACCTGAGCAACTTCTGTGGGTTGTAGACACCGCATCATGCTACCTCTATGGTGAGAGAACTGACAAAATGCCAAAGTGACCAAAACATCAGCCAGAAAGGATTAGAACAGAGAAAAGGTCTGTGGTCACCACCTACAGAACCACTCCTTTATAATTGCCTCTCATTTCTACCTGTTGTCGTTTCCATTTGCACAACAGCAGGTGAAATTGATTCACAATCAGTGTTGCTTCTTAACTGAACAGGTTGGTTTCACAGAAGTGTGGTTGACTTGGAGTTACATTGTGTTGTTTGTGTTCCCTTTATTTTTTGAGCAGTGTATAATACCATCTGTGTTTCTTGACAACCTTGACAAAGACTTTTGAATATTAATGGTATTACTATTATTCAACAAAGAAATGTTATCCATTAAATAGTGTTTTAAGTGAATAAAAATATAATCTCTTTAGATGTAAAATACTACTTGTACCTGAATAAGTCACTTACATTCCCTCACTCGTATTCAGTCATAATCACTCACTTCACTCTCACACACTCACCATACTCCTCATACTCACTCTCACTCACTAATTCTCACTCATTTTTACTCTCACTGACATCTCACACTCACATTCACTTGCTGTCACACTAGGGGTCACACAAATTCAGATATTTTAAAATTTGACAGTTACGTGATGAAAGTCAAATCGATGTTGTAATTGCTGATGTCATGAATAAAACCACTCTAGAAGGGAATGATTGCAAGTGACTTCATAACGCCGACTTTAAAAATCCATAACAAAGCCAAACTACACAGAGTATGGCATCCCCTTTTCCAATGAGCCCTGGGTTGCATTATCCTTTAGGAAACTGGAGGTATGGACCCTGAAATCAACTTCCCACATTTTGTCTTTGTTTCGCTTGAGTTAGTGTCATATTCACATGACTAGTGACTAGTCGACATTAAGGTTAAAGCGTCTTCAATAACAAGTAAAGTTATATAGTTATATACTACTCTGTGTAACCCCTAACTCACACTCACTGTTTAGCAGTCTAAATTCAAAAGGAGTGCTAATGCTTTGTATTAATGATGCGGTGTGTCTTTGTTAAACAAATTGAAAACAGGAACGGAGCTGGTCATTCAGGGCTGGATGATTAGCCTTGAGGGTCATGTCATTTGTGAGGGCATCCTACCTGCATTCTTGACTGGGCTTGCAACTTTGTTTGCAATGTACTGTGTGTTCAACTTGCAGTACCAGGAGGGGAAGCCTCTTGTACTTTGGAGTTCATTCAGAGGTAAGACATTTTGTGCCTAATATATGTTTTATTTCCTATTCTCTCTGAAGGTCACCAAGCGATTTTATACTTTTGTGTCCAGACGCTTCATTGGGATAAACCCAGAGAGGGGTTCAAAGACTAGCCGGGACTAATCCTCATGTCTGCGCACTCCTAAAGAATCTCATGGGACTTCTTTTAGGCAAGCAAGTTTTCGCACACTCACATTAATGCACTCAATGGTGGTATGTGTGTCGATAAAGGAAATTGTACCACATTTGGCTGTTTGAAAGGCTTTTTCATTTTGGTTTTTAATGGAAGTTTAATTTAATGGAAGTTCAGTTTAATTTTACTGGCCTCACCCAGAACAAAAAGTCCTCTTTTAATCATACTATTTTATTAGGGGTCCAAGCACCGAATGTGCTGGAAACCTATTGTTTTTGTTCCGATTATTATTATTAGGGCTCCTAGCACCGAAGGTGTAGGAGACCTATTGTAATTCTTCTGATTTTTATTAGGGTTCAAGCACGTAGTGCTGAACCCTATTGTTTTTGTTAGAATTTTTCTTATTATTATTATTCTTCCTATTCTTCTTATTATTAATTGTATAATAATAATAATAATCGCCGCTCGCGGCTATATTTATTATGTATTATTCTTTTTCTGCGCTAAAACGGTATGCCCAGCCTAAACCGTAAGTCCTACAGATGTCAGACTTTGTCAATAGGTAGTAAACCCTCCCGCTACTCAGGCGCAAGACGCCAGCCATAGGTGGCGCTACAGCGCACTCAAACGCATTCAAGTAAAATGTGTGGATGCCGTATGTCCTAAATTTAAAATTCTTTCATAACCATGTTCCTAGTGTCCAAACCTACCAAAAAGCCTCAAGAACCCATAAGCCCCGCCCACTTAGATTTTGAGCTAATTTGCATAATGTGCAAAATCGTACGCATCTTTGAGCGCAAACTAGTCCCTGGATTTTTCACATACATTTACATTTACGGCATTTAGCAGACGCCCTTATCCAGAGCGACTTACAAAAAGTGCTTCATTGTTTTACTCAGAACAAAATCTCTAGCTAGTTAGTTTAGGCTAAAATCAGGAAGAAACTTTAAGCAAAGATATTAGATACAGTCAGTATGGACGCCTAGATATACTCAAATATATACTGAAAAAACCCTACTTAAAAGATAAAAAGCAAGAAAAGTCATTACAGTCACAAATATTTAATAAATGCTAGTGTAGTAAAATTTAATTTAAGTGCTCTTGAAACAGATGTGTCTTCAGTCTTCGCTTAAAAACAGCAAGAGACTCTGCCATTCGCACACTCAGGGGAAGTTCGTTCCACCACTGAGGTGCCAGAACTGAAAAAGTCTGGATGCATGTTTTCCAGCGTGTTCTGAGAGATGGTGGGTCAAGCCGAGCTGTGCTTGAAGCTCGAAGAGCTCTGGGTACAGATCGGGATTTGACCATTGCCACCATGTATGGAGGTGCTGGTCCATTCTTAGCCTTGTAGGCCAGCATCAGGGTTTTATATCTGATGCGGGCAGCTACAGGAAGCCAGTGAAGAGAGCGCAGCAGAGGAGTAACATGGCTGAACTTAGGAACATTGAAGA
>JAGXOD010000258.1:0-55033 GCA_020368025.1 Brachyhypopomus occidentalis | reverse complement strand
TAAAAGTTTGGACTTTTATTCTTCTGGCTTTTACTTATCTCATGTGCCTCTTCAGGTGGAAAGCTAGATCTGTTCATTTTACTTGGCAGTCTCCAAGATCTAATTTGATCTTGTCCATGTAGTGATCATTCATAGTGCTGTATTCATATCTTCAGACAATCTTCCTGTAGGCTGCTTCAACTGGTGTCCAGCTTAGCCATGATCTTCAGGTCAGGTGAGCAACTGATATTGTTTGACATTTGTTTGACGTCCTTTTCCCCAGATGCCTCATTGGTCACATCAATAAGAAATAATGTTTAATATATGGAGCACAATGGCAGACCCCCAAACCAAAAGTCCCAGTGTTGACTCTTATATGTGATGTATTTAATGAAAATTAAAACATAATAAAATAATTTATTAACTTGTTTCCCCTCACATTATCCCGTCATTATACATAAGAGTATTTAATCATGTTTTGCCATCCGTTGTCAGTCTTTGTCATCGTATTTACTGTCTGTATCTTTCCGCCTTTGTTAAATAAATGTGATTCGCCGGCACTGTTCTCTCAGCTTCCCCTTCCTTGCTCACGCTGCACATGTCACGTTACACATACAAAACGAGAACATTTTTATGGCTAACAAATAAGAAGAAATTGACCTTATCGAACTTTTCACGGTGAATTTGTACTTGTTTTAGACTAATAATTCTTATAATTAAGGCAACACTTACAATATATAAAATATAAATATTACACTTGAAATAGGGTGAAATGTACTTCTTATGACGGGCAGAGAGTGCGATCAAATAAGGAAGCGATCACGCCAAGTCTCAGAGAAAAGGAGGGGTTTAATGAATAATGTACGCAAACCAAAAACCCGTGCACTTGACCCAGATTAAGGATACAATAGCCAGCAGTCAACTGACACTAAGACACGACATATATAGACAGACAAACGACCATCAGGTGGGGGGATGATAAGCCCCGCCCACCTGAGGGACGCACACAACGCAACAACAACAGGACAACTGCCGCTGTACAGTAGGCGACCGGTAGGGGGAGCCTACCTCACCGTGACAGACCCCCCCACCAAGCCGCACTACGGTCCGATGTGCGGTAAACAGCGGCAGCACAAAAAACAAAAACAGGGGCGGGCGGGAGGGGACACAGCAGGGACCAGCTCCCAGCGGGCCCGGAGCTATACAACAAGACACAGACATAGCTTGGGTCCCCCTCACGGGGCGGAACCCTCAGGCCGCAGGGAGCGGCTCTCCTCCGTGTCCGGAATCTGCAACACACATAACAGAGGTTAGCTCCCCTTCCCTGGGCGGAGACCCTGGGCGGAGACCCTGGACCGACCGGGCCATCAACCGATCGATAACCACGCCCCCGTCAGTCACAGGGCCCTCACGCCCTAGCGGATCTTCACCGCTACCCCATTAAGGTGTGCGGACGGGGAGCATGGCTCCACGACACGTCCACTGTGCTAGGGTGTGTGCAGCTTACCTCCCTGGTACGGCACAGCCTCCTCACCCCGACCTCCGGACCCCCTGAATAGTGGAGCTGCACCCCTGCGCTCCGCTAGGGGTCACCCTGGGCTCCTGGGGACCACCCCTCTCGGGGAGGATCATCGCATGGTGGACTCCTCCACCGAACCCAGGGGCACCAGAGACCAAGCCCAGTGCCTCCTCTCATACTTAGGAGGGCACCACAGGGGCCTCCTGGTCACCCCACCTTCTAGGGGAGGATCTCGGTCCGGAACCTGAGATCCAGAAGTCCGGAGGCGCCGCATCTCACCTCCAGGGAGCTGCACACACCCCTAAGCACACACACACACATACACACAAACATACTCAATATGCCCCGCACTTTATCTGCCCCTCCTTAGAACCCCGAACCCGGGGAGGGAGAGGGGTCTCCATCTAAGAAGGAGGGGACACCAGTACTGAACCCCCTTACAAAGGTGGGGGGGGGCCCTACCGTCTCCGGAGAGCCCTCCAATCCCTGGACAGATAAAACCCCTGGTGAAGCGCCCGCAGCATGACAGACACTGGCACGGGCCCTTCCCAGGGGTGTGGACGGGGAGCACAGCTCAACCACACATCCACAGTGCATGGGTGATAGCAGGCTACTCTCCTGGTGCGGCCTACCTCACCATCCCGACTCCCAGACACCCCTGCGTACTGGAGCTGACTCCCTGCGCTCCGCTAGGGGTCACCCTGGGCTCCTGGTGTGACAACCCCTTACGGGGAGGCTCATCGCAGGGCGGATTCCTCCACCGAACCCAAGGAGCTCCAGAGACCAAGCCCCGTTCTTCACCTCACAGTTGGGAGGGCACTACAGGAGCTTCCTGGTCACCCCGCACGCTAGGGGGGAATCTCGGCCCTCCGCCAGAGATCCCATGTCCTGGGGTCGCCGCATCCTGCCCAGGACCTGCACAGAACCCTTAAGGCACATAGCAATAACACATAACATGAACGCGCGTAGCGCTGACCCTCTACCCCCCCTGTTTCACCAGGGAAGGTAGGGAGCTCCGTCTACGCATGATCAGACCTACCTGCTCAGGAGACTCCAACGGGTCAGGACTTCCCTCAGGATCCACGCCCTCCGAGCCCCTAACGTGGCTCGGGACCCATCCCATAGCCCCCCCCCAAAAAATTCTAAGGAGAGGCCCGGGGGGAATTACACACAACAATTCACGCTGCACTCTAGGACAAAACAAACACGCCAGACAAAACAAACGGCAGACACGCTTTCACTCTCGCATGCTCCAGTCCAACATCACTACATACATGCACATACATAGACAAGTGGTGACGAACGAGCACTCAACTCCAGTCCAGTCGCCACACACACAATTTAAACATGTACATAGACAAAACAAACGACGAAGGACGAGCATATGGCAAGAAAGCGCCACCTCTATAGAGAGAGCACTTACAGGACTCGCATTTAGACATCGCCGGGCTAAACGGTGTTTTAAACACACACACCAACAAGCACACACGGCGGAACACGCGACAGACAACCAGGCTCAATCTCTGCGAACATTTAAACAACAAATTTCACACGGACAAACACTTACCACGAGACATGACCACAAACGAAGGAGAAAGTAAAGGAGACTGGCGGCTTCCTGAAAGGTGGCTGGCTATTCTGTGACGGGCAGAGAGTGCGAACAAATAAGGAAGCGATCACGCCAAGTCTCAGAGAAAAGGAGGGGTTTAATGAATAACGTGCACAAACCAAAAACCCGTGCACTTGACCCAGATTAAGGATACAATAGCCAGCAGTCAACTGACACTAAGACAAGACATATATAGACAGACAAACGACCATCAGGTGCGGGGGATGATAAGCCCCGCCCACCTGAGGGACGCACACAACGCAACAACAACAGGACAACTGCCGCTGTACAGTAGGCGACCGGTAGGGGGAGCCTACCTCACCGTGACACTTCTAAAATGTACAATATAGGACTTTTGCCGATATCTGGCTTCAGAAATATCCCTCTTTAATATCTAGCAGTAGTCTACCAACATAGAGAGCTCCCTTTCCTTGGTACGTGTTTCTATTGCTAAATATAAAGACGTGGTTATATGGGTAATTCAGAAAACATGTGGATTCGGCATGCATCAAAATAATAATTGTTAATCAGTACACTGTCAAAAGATTATGTAACTTGCTGGTTGCTTGCTATTTGTGTGAGGGTCTCATAGAGATTTAGAGGGAACTTTACCCTTAAGGTGTTTCTTGGTATTGTGCTCTGGTCTAAACACGATTATGAAACACTTGGGAGCAAAAATACAAATTATCAAACCAAAGCTTGAGGCCAGAATAGCAAATATCTCAACAGCTACAGTGAATTTTCCAGGAGAGCTGACATAAGCTGGAATAAAGGTGATCCAAACTGCACAGAATATGAGCATGCTGAATGTGATGAATTTGGCTTCATTAAAGTTATCAGGCAGCTTCCGTGCTAGAAAAGCCAAAATAAAACAGAGAAAAGCCATGCCTCCTATATAACACAGAACAGCCCAGAAACCTACAGCAGAACCTAAACCACATTCCAAGATGATCTTTTCCTTATAGTGCTTTAGATTTTTAAATGGAAAAGGAGGTGATAATTTTAGCCAAAGCACACAAATAATGACCTGTATGAGTGTGAAGGCAAGAACACCAAGTCTCTGCTGTGGAGGCCCAAACCATTTCATGACATTACTGCCTGGAAGTGTAGCCCTGAAGGCCATTAACACCACTATTGTTTTTCCCAGTACACAGGAGATGCAGAGGACGAAGGTGATCCCAAACGCTGTGTGGCGCAGCATACAGGACCACTCAGAGGGCCGACCAATGAAAGTAAGTGAACAGAGGAAACACAGAGTCAGAGAGAAGAGCAGCAGGAAGCTCAGCTCTGAGTTGTTGGCTCTGACGATGGGAGATGTCCTGTGTTTGTAGAAGACAGCAGTAACACACACAGACATGAAAGCCCCAGTGATGGAGAACACTGTCAGAATGATGGCTAGAGTGTCATCCCAGGACAGGAACTCAACAGGTTTGGGGAGGCAGCTGTCTTGTTTGGTGTTTGGCCAGAAATCAGCAGGGCAGTGTATGCAATCCAAAGAATCTAATAAATCAGAAAGAGAAAGTCACAGTGTTTTCAGAGACAGGTCTAAAATAAGGTCTCATTATTTCTGTTGATGTAGAGCAATGACAACAATGACTATTATCAGCACTGTGGTTAGAGATTACTCTGACTATGACTCCACTATGCAGTGGTGACCACAGAAACAAGTTATTCCCTTTATGTTATGCCTTCTCTCAAGGTTTCTTATTTATACGATCTCAGCCATTTCCTTCACAATTCTAAATTTGTGTTGTTCATTAGGAGCCTGGAATTAGATTTCTCTTAACAGTGTCTTTCTGTGTCTTTTAATGTCTTGGTGAAGTGGTACACAAATAAACATGAACTAAATCGAACATTTTCAAGAGGAGCATAAAACTTCTCAAAACTATTCAAGGATTTAAAGGTTATTGTCTTTATTTAACATGTTTGCTTCCATGAGCTTTGGAGAAGGGTGTTTTAGTATGCAATATACCACAAAACGTCACCTAGTAGTAATACTTTTGATGTAGATTTTGATATAAAACCTGTATTGTTACTGATCTCTCCCTCTGCACATGGTATACAGTCATAGCAGCAGACAGGCCTTCCCTTCTGTACAGCCTTCCTGGTGCCTGGAGGACAGCTCTCACTGCACACAGACACTGGAACCTGGGAAAGACATTAGAGAAAATGCAAAACAAATCAGGCTATTAAAGTGCAAAATCATATTTACAGATTAAACTGATTAATCAGGTGGTCAACAAAGCTGCATGAATTAAATCGGGTTACGAACATCTGCTTTAGTGAGTGAGAACTGACTATGTTATGCAGTACCTCTGTTTGTCCTCCAAAAAAGCTCACATCACTGGTCACTTTGAACTCATGTCCTCTCGGTTTGGTTGTGTCATAGTGGCCCACTGGTACAAAGTATAAAGCACCATCTTTCTTAAACTGCAAATTTATGAACTCATAGACAGCCTCAGGATCTCCATTGGAATCAAAGGTGACCTGGTAACCATTCTTTGTGGTGAAGTTCAGTCTCTTAAGATGATTTTGTACCTATAGTAATAGACATGATTTCATGAAAGGTTAAGACAGGTGACAAGTGTGACTTCTCTACAGACAAATCAGCCATGCAGACTAAAAATATCACTTTTGTATTGCAGTATATATATAGTTTTATACATTGTACATTATTACATTTTGTGTATTAACACATACAACCATTAAACTCATGTTCATATCAGTGACATCTGATATGACAGTGAATCTCTTGTCAGTATATATATATATATATATATATATATATATATATATATATATATATATATATATATATATATATATATATATATATATGTGTGTGTGTGTATGTATATATATAAGACCTATACCTGCCCTGGTGACACTTTAATGGACGTGTCGCAATCCGTGTCATTACAGATTTTTCCATGAATAGCATGCGCTATGGCGTATGTAGCTTTATACACCATATTAGTGATGCGCAGCTGTGACGTGTCTGTGTATGGGTTCTGTAGCGCGCGGATGTCCTCACTGCCGTCACATTCCCGCATGCCTGTCCGCCCTTTTAGGCTACAGCTGAAGGAACTCTCCCAAAATTCCGCTAATATGGACGATTTGGAAACTTGTTCTGGAGAAACGTCTATAAGAAACTCACGGAATCCTGGAATAACTGACCGGGGGACCCCAAATCCTAAAGCGCCGGCGCAACTGTTAAAACGCAGAAAGTCTGGATGTGTGAACCACGCCTCACTCCCGATCCACTGAATCGGAGGAGGTGGCTGTCGTTCTAGTTCCTCAAATATCAATTTCATATCTCCTGCGTGAACAAACGCTACTATTACTCGGGCCGTTGATTTGCGGATAATGTTTGCCACTCTCTCAAGTTTACTGCGCGGTTGTGTTCTGTAGTAGGTCTCGGAGTACTCCACACAGATCCCCTCCTGCAGGGCAACTTTTAGGAACGTTGCCATTCCGTAGTTTCCGTAGTCCGTGTCGCTCCGCACTGCCCCAATCCATGTCCAGCCGAAATACTTCACCATTCTCGCCAATGCAGCCGCTTGGTGTTGGTCACTAGGTACCGTCCTGAAGAAGGCGGGAAATTGACGCTTATCGCTCAGACACGCGCAGGCTGCAGAATGACTCACCTGCAAGTCGGTAAGTGGAGGGGAAGAATTAAAATCGATGGTAGTAGTTTGATTCAGTTTTCTTTCAGTATATTTTGCCTTTTAAGTTAGCGGTGTTTGTTTTGTTTTTGTTTTTTTTCTATTGTTACAACACACACACACGACGCATTATTTTACATAATATGTTTGATTGCTGTTATGTACAAGCTCACATTAAATCATTAGGCTATTTAGAAAAGATTTATCTCACAAAAACATCAGCAAGATGTTTTTTAAATATGAGTTTGTGGTGAAGATTGCGGCTTTCTTGCCCTTATCCTCACCTGTGGAATTCCAAAAGGACCAAGCATTCTGGCCATGCTAATTGAAGTAGAGGAAGTAGAATCTCCTACAACAGCAGGTACAGTAGCAGCCGCAAATTTAAAACAAGAACTTGTTTCGTTGAAAACGGGATCCAAACCGTTTTCACATTGTAAAGCAACTTTGATTGCCATCTGTACATCAGAGCACGAGTCGTATATCTGGTAGCCTAATGTGATGTCTGGTAGGAGATCGGTTCTGTTGTTGATCTCGCGGATGGTGAACTCCATGGCACGAGCCAAGCGCAGCTGCCTGAAATCCATGCTGTGTGGATACAGTAAGACAAAAAGTAGAAACCTTTGGCAATACCAAAAGTTTTCTTAACGTGTTTTTTAACCTATTAAACGTATGACATTTTGAATTATTTAAAGCAATGCATAGCACATGTCTAAAGTATAGGCTAGTAGAGAACATGTTTGATCCTTATGATAATTTCTCAGTCATTCTAACAAAATACCCCGTTGTCTGTACTGCCCAGTCCACTCTCACAGACAGACCTCCCAGAGCACTGTAGCTGTGGTGGCAGCCTGGTGTAGGTGTTCTCTCCTGAATTTGTGTAGAAATGAATGGCAAAAATCCCTCCAATTATAATATCGCCATTCATAGAAAGCTCTGGAATCTGAGGTTCAGCCCACTGTCTGCAGCTGACTGGGTTTGCTTTACATCCTGCAGGGCTGAACACAGTCATCCACAGCACTGATACAAATGGCACCAGACTTGAAGTGATCTGCATGGTGGGCTTGGTGCCTCCCAGCACTCTGAAGGTCTGGATGTCTGATCTACAGTGGTTTATATAGCAGCCTTCTAGTGAAGGCCTGTCAGTAAATGTGGGTGTGAATTGAGCACAGTAGGTGTGGTTATGTGTTCAATGTTACTCATAAAGACATTTGGTGTCTTTACATTACAACATAACAGAGCTACATTACATGTAGTTCTTTTATAAGAACATATGTAGAAATTAAAAAAATATTTATGGATATTTATGCTGTCAAAATTTAAGGTATTAATTTCAAGTCAGTTCAGTTTTTATTTACAAAAAACATTTTAAGACACGAAATGTTGACCAAGTGCTGTCAAATAATAAATAAGCAAAACATACATAAAACAAACAGAACCAACAATCACAACATTAACTCTCTAACTACATAAAATTTTAAGAGAGGATTTAAAAACCAGCAGTGTAGAGGCTAACCTAACTTGTAGTGGTAACTCATTTTGTAGTTTTGGGGATATGTTCTCATTTTCGTGTGCTTGTTACCAGACGAGCCGCAACATTTTGAACCAGCTGCAGCTGGGAAATGGGAATCTAACCAACACCAGCATAAAGCCTGTTACAATGATTAAATCTGGAAAAAAAATAATTACATGTATAACCCTCTAAAAGTCCTTGAAGAATAAAAATGGCTTAACCTTGGTTAAATGCCTTAACTGAAAGAAACTGGATTTAATGACATGATTGCCAGTTGTTGCTATGGCAGCAATGGAATTTGAATTTGGAGATTTAAAGATAAAGAACTGGTTTACACTATTGGAACTTTACAAACTCAGTAATGAATGTTGTGATTTAAACATCTACTTTGTTACTCAGTATATATATATATATATATATATATATATATATATATATATATATATATATATATATATATATATATATATACTGACCAGAGATTCCACTGGGTTTCCAGAGAAACAATGTTCCTTTATTGCCTTTATTGGCTGTGCAAGCAGTAAATAGTGACATTTATCATAAGATGCACAATGGCAAATCAACAAACTAAAAGTCTTATTATTATGTATTTAATTAATTAACAATCAAACAATCATAAACGATCAGACACAATCATGTCTACAGATGTTACAGAAAATATGTATTGACTAGGCAAATACACATATTGTTTAAATGCATTCACATATTGAACATTCAAAAACAAAAAAATTAAATCAAACAGGCAAAGTAAATTCACTGGCTATTTAGAAATCAAATAATTTAAAATAGTTGAATACAGAAACAGATGTAGTAATGGGTAATTATATTAGTATTAGAACAAGTTTCAAAAGGTCTGATAATGCCTAAATGCAGTTTATTGTTAGTATTATTATTCAAATGAAAGTTAAATTGTTGAGAATATGATAACATAAAATTATTAATTCTAAAAGTGTCAAACTCTGCAGAGTCCCTATTACACTGGGCAACAGAAATTTTGGTTCCCAAATTAAAATAAATGAAACATATTACATTTTACACTGAATTTGTATGTTTTTAGAATTTTTTATTTTTACATTTATGAATCATTATTGACAGGGAAATTAAACCTTACATGAATAACAAATTACTTTTCATAAATTAATGAATTCACTTTAAACATATAAAAACGTCTAAAATGTATAATGTGTGATCTTGCCTCGGGAACATCTGTTCTCAGTGTAGCAGGACACAGTGAAGTTAGAGAGGATCGTCTTTATTGCCACTTTCCCTTTATTATACATAATAATGTGAGTGTACTGGCACACAAAAAAGTTTATGGGTGATGAAGAAATTCTGAAATCATGTGGATTCAACATTTAAAATTTATTTTTTCTTGCAGGAAGCAAAACTGTTGTTGCATGGATAACTTGCATGTCTTTTAGTTTTAATTAACTTTGACATTTGTGTGAGGGTTTCAGAGAGCTTTAGAGGGTACTTTACCCATTAGGTGTTTCTTGGTATTGTGCTCTGGCCTAAACACAATTATGAAATACTTTGGTGCAAAAATACAAATAATCACCCCAAAGCTTGAAGCCAGAATAGCAAATATCTCCACAGCTACAGTGAATTTTCCAGGAGAGCTGACATAAGCTGGAATAAAGGTGATCCAAACTGCACAGAATATGAGCATGCTGAATGTGATGAATTTGGCTTCATTAAAGTTATCAGGCAGCTTCCGTGCTAGAAAAGCCAAAATAAAACACAAAAGAGCCAGGAGTCCTATATAACCCAGAACAGCCCAGAAACCTACAGCAGAACCTAAACCACATTCCAAGATGATACGTTCTTTATGGTGCTTTAGATTTTTTAGAGGAAATGGAGGAGAAATTTCTAACCAAAACACACATATAAGAACCTGAATAAGAGTAAAACCAAGAACACTGAGTCTCTGCTGTGGAGGCCCAAACCATTTCATGACATTACTGCCTGGAAGTGTAGCCCTGAAGGCCATTAACACCACTATTGTTTTCCCCAGAACACAGGAGATGCAGAGGACAAAGGTGATCCCAAACGCTGTGTGGCGCAGCATACAGGACCACTCAGAGGGCCGACCAATGAAAGTAAGTGAACAGAGGAAACACAGAGTCAGAGAGAAGAGCAGCAGGAAGCTCAGCTCTGAGTTGTTGGCTCTGACGATGGGAGATGTTCTGTGTCTGTAGAAGACAGCAGTAACACACACAGACATGGAGGCCCCAGTGATGGAGAACACTGTCAGAATGATGGCTAGAGTGTCATCCCAGGACAGGAACTCAACAGGTTTGGGGAGGCAGCTGTCTTGTTTGGTGTTTGGCCAGAAATCAGCAGGGCAGTGTATACAATCCAAAGAATCTAAAAGATCAGAAACACAAAGTCACAGTGCTTTCATAGAAAAGTATAAATCAAGATCTCATATTATTTCTGATGTAGCGCACAATGCAGTAGAACAAGGAAACAATGACTATGACTTCACTATGCAGTGGTGGCCACAGAAACACTTTTCCTTTTAGTCATGCCTTCTCTCAAGGTTTCTTGTTTATACAATCTCAGCCATTTCCTTCACAATTCTATACTTATTTCTATACTCATTTGGGGACTGGAATTCGATTTCTGTTAATGGTGTCTTTTAATGTCTTTGTGAAGTGCTCTAACAATAAATGGAACTAAATTGAACATTTTCATGTAGTACAAAACTCTGTTCAAGGATAAAAAGTTTATTGTGGTGTCTTTATTTAACTTGCTGGCCTCCATGACCTTTGGAGGAGGGTGTTTTAGTGTGCAATATACCACAAAAGTGTCACCTAGTAGTAATACTTTGGATGTAGATTTTTTTATATAAAACCTGTCTTGTTACTGATCTCTCCCTCTGCACATGGTATACAGTCATAGCAGCAGACGGGTCTTCCCTTCTGTACAGCCTTCCTGGTGCCTGGAGGACAGCTCTCACTGCACACAGACACTGGAACCTGGGAAAGACATTAGAGAAAAATGCTAAAGAAATCAGTGCCTTGAGGCTGTTATAGTGCAAAATGAAATTCACAGATTAAACTGATTAATCAGGTGATCAACAAAGCTGCATGAATTAAATCAGGTTAAGAACATCTGCTTTATAGTGAGTGAGTACAGGCTATGTTTTGCAGTACCTCTGTCTGTCCTCCAAACCAGCTCACAGTACTGGTCACTTTGAACTCCTGTCCTCTCGGTTTGGTTGAGTCATAGTAGCCCACTGGTACAAAGTCTAAAGCACCATCTTTCTTAATCTGCAGATTTATGAGCTCATAGACAGCTACAGGATCTCCATTGGAATCAAAGTTGACCTGGTAACCATTCCTTGTGGTGAAGTTCACTCTCTTAAGCTGGTTTTGTAGCTATAGTAATAGACATGACTTTATGAAAAATCTAGACAGGTAAAGTGTGTCTTCTCTACAGACAATTTAACCGTGCAGTTATTTCATGACTAAAATATCACTTTTGTCTTGCAGTACATTGCTAATCATAAACATTTTGTCAATAATGGGTCATTAATTACATGTAGGTACATATATGCATTTATGTTTATTTATTTATTTTTATCGATAATATGTATACCTGCCACGGTGTGAATTTAATGGACTTGTCACATTGCGTCTCGTTACAGGTAACTCCATGGATAGCATGTGCTATGGCGTATGTAGCTTTATACACCAAGTTAGTGATGCGCAGCTGAGACGTGTCTGTGTATGGGTTCTGTAGCGCGCGGATGTCCTCACTGCCGTCACATTCCCGCACGTCTGACCGCCCTTTTAGGCTACAGCTGAAGGAACTCTCCCAAAATTCCGTTAATATGGACGATTTAGAAACTTGTTCTGGAGTAACATCTAGAAGAAGCTCACGGAATCCTGGAATAACTGCCCGGGGGACCCCAAAACCTAAAGCGCCGGCACAAATGTTATAACGCAGAAAGTCTGGATGTGTGATCCAAGCCTCACTGCCAATCCATTGAATTGGAGGCAGTGGTTTTTGTGCCAGTTCCTCAAAGATAAAGTTCATGTCTCCTTCGTGAACAAACGCTACTATTACCCGGGCAGTTGATTTGCGGATGACGTTTGCCAGTCTCTCCAGTTTACTGCGCGGTTGTGTCCTGTAATAAGCCTCGGAGTACTCCACACAAATCCCCTCCTGTCGTGCAGTTTTTAGGAATGCTGTCATTCCGTAGTTCCCGTAGTCTGTATCGCTGCGTACTGCCCCAATCCATGTCCAGCCGAAATATTTGACCATTCTCGCCATTGCGGCCGCTTGGTACTGATCACTAGGTTCCGTTCGAAAGAACGTTGGAAACTGACTCTTATCGCTCAGACACGCGCAGGTTGCTGATTGACTCACCTGTGATTTGGTTCGAAAAAAAAAAAAAACACAAATCTTACATTTGACTAAAGTTCAGATAAATCAGGTTCAGATAAATATTTAAGCTATTCAGAAATGATTTAGATACCACAAACAAGATCAAGATTTTTTAAAAATTTGATTATGTGACCCTACAATTTTCTGACCCTAATCTCTTACCTGAGGGATTCCAAATAGACCGAGCATTCTGGCCATGCTAATTGATGCAGAGGATGTAGAATCTCCTACGACAGCAGGAATAGTGGCAGGTCCAGATTCTGAACAAGAACTTGTGTCATTGACAATAAGGTCCAAGCCGTTAACAAATTGTAGAGTAATTTTGATTGCCATCGGTACATCAAAGCACGAGTCGTATATCTGGTATCCTAATGTGATTCCTGGTAGGAGATCGGTTCTGTTGTTGATCTCGAGGATGGTGAACTCAAAGGCACGGACAAGCCTCAGCTGCTTGAAGTCCATGCTGTATGGATATAATAAGACAAATAAAGTAGGAAACATTTGGCAATACCAACATGTATTATATTCACATGTAGTTAAAGCAATGAATAACATATGTTTACAAAAGAGAACATGTTTGATCCTAATTATCATTTCTCAGTCATTGAAACAAAATACCCCGTCTCCACCCTCACAGACCTCCCCGAACACTGTAGCTGTGGTGGCAGCCTGGTGTATGTTTTCTCTCCTGAATTTGTGTAGGAATGAATGGCAAAAATCCCTCCAATTATAAAATCTCCATCCATAGAAAAAATAGGTATCTGAGGCTCAGCCCACTGTCTGCAACTGACTGGGTTTGCTTTACATCCTGCAGGGCTGAACACAGTCATCCACAGCACTGATACAAATGGCACCAGACATAAAGTGATCTGCATGGTGGGCTTGGTGCCTCCCAGCACTCTGAAGGTCTGGCTGTCTGATCTACAGTGGTTTATATAGCCACCTAGTGCGTGTGAAATGGGCTAAGGAGGCGTGGTAATGTGCTCAGTGTTGCGCATAACAAACTTTTTCGTGTTTTTCTCCAGTTTGCAGTTGGTGTCTTTACATTATAATACATACCTGAGCTACATTATCTAAATATGCAGAACATGACCAATATTTATGCTATTTTATATTTGTTTTATTCCAGGTATTGATTAAGCCTTTTTCTTTATTTAAATGTGAATATGGGTTAACAAATACCTTTTTTAATACTGTCCTTTCATAATATTTTGACCATATATCTACTAGTGGAAATAACCACCTTTGGCTCAGATGTCACTATTGAGATGTTGTAGCCTGGATTGTTTCAGGTGACAGAAAGTATCAGGTTGAACTTCTACCCATGTGTTCATTAGATGTCCTCTACTGGATTGTGATCAAGCAAGTTTGCAGCCCAGGGAATGATCAAAGTCACTGTCATGCTCCTGAAACCAAGCACTTATGCACCACCCTTGTGAAGTGAGGTCAGGCATTATCCTGTTTGACAGCTACCATTACCATGAATGTCAACATGTACGATTGTACATGATCTGGTAGTATGGCCAAGCTCCCATTGGCAGACATGTAAACTGTCACTACCACCCTGCCATTGACCCACAGTTGTCTTGTGGAGGCAGTTATCATGTGACTGTATCATGTATCATGTGACTGACAGTTATCATGACACTGTATATGCCACCCTCTGTCCATATTATGCAACATGAACCTGGATTCATCTGAAAAGGCAAAGTTTTTCCCAATCCTCCAATGTCCAACTCTGGTATGAGACTGCATGAAAGTAAATACAGAGGGTCACTGCACGGTGCAAGCCACTCATAAGCCTCAAGAATAAAAAGGCTAGACTGGACTTTGCTAAAAAAAACATCTAAAAAAAAAGCCAGCACGGTTCTGGAAGAACAATCTTTGGACAAATGAAACCAAGATCAACCTCTACCAGAATGATGGAAAGAAAAAAGTATGGCGAAGGCGTGGTACAGATCATGATCCAAAGCATACCACATCATCTGTAAAACACGGCGGAGGCAGTGTGATTGCTTGGACATGCATGGCTGCCAGTGGCACTGGTCACTAGGGTTTATTGATGATGTGACATAGGACAGAAGCAACCGAATGAATTCTGAGGTATTCAGAGCCATACTGTGTGCTCAGATCCAGCCAAATGCAGCCAAACTGATTCAAGACTTCATGCAGTCATTGCCAACAAAGGGTTTTCAACCAAGTACTAGAAATGAACATTTTATTTAATCACTTTTGAGCCTCTGAAATAAAGGGATTGTGTTTAAAATATTCTTTAGTTCCTCACATTTTCATGCAATCATTTTGTTCAACCCACTGAATTAAAGCTGAAAGTCTGAACTTCAACTGCATCTGAATTGTTTTGTTCAAAACTCATTGTGGTAATGTATAGAACCAAAATTAGAAAAATGTTGTCTGTCCAAATATATATGGACCTAACTGTACCTTCACCATTGGGGCTCTCGAACATCCCACAAAGTTAATGGTTTCTTATCCCAGTACCCTAAAATCATCTCATTTTGACATCAGCTAAATTGTGTCCTTTGCCCATGATGATCACTTTGCAGTCTGTTACTACAGACTGCTGTACTCACTTATGTATTTATACAGCACACACTGTTACTACTGACTGGTGTACACACTCATGTATATATGCGGCACATTCTGTCATGTGGCATCTGTGTGTAGCCCTATGAGAATATAATATACTTTAATAATAAATAGTTGATGTTATAAATACTTTACATAAATAGAGTTAATGATTTGAATAAATAGGGTTTCGTTTAAAAGGTTAAAAACATTTAGACCTTTGATAATGAGAGTTCATTACATTGAGTGTGTGGTGACGTCATGTTAAACGAGTAATGTAATGCAATATGCATACAGGGTTTTTTGAAATGTATATTTTTGTTTGCTTCTGTATTATTTTCTGAAGGATATAAATGTCAGAAAGATGTTTCTATTAATGTGAAGGGAGTTTCTAAAGATGTGTAATCTTTCGTTATGTCTTCAATTCTGTAACTGTAGTGAAGATTAAGTTTCTGAGTGAGAGCTGGTCACTGGTCTGCTCCCTTTGCTGAGTTCAACCCCGGTGTGTCGGCCAGAACACCACTTGAGGCCAGGATGTGTTCAACATAGGCTTTATTGTTGAGGTTTACAGGTAGGAATAATTCCAGGGTGGCTGTGTATGTGTGTGTGTTTGTGTGGTCTGAAACACAAGAACAGATATAACAATGTATATCATCTCCAATTACATGTAACAATCTCAATATTGGAGAACACGTAGTGTCTTAGCACCATCCGGTGGCAAACAGACACGGAGAAGCCTCAACGTGAACGTACCAAAACCGAAGCAAACAAAAACACGGAGCTATCTCGACGTGGACGTGATAAACGGGGGAGAACAAAAATACATGGAGCAACCTCGACGTGGTAAACGGGAAAGAACAAAAAATACACGGAGCAACCCTCAACGTGTCTGGGGAAAAACTGAGAATAAATCCCTTCCCACAAAACAACAAACGGATAGAAAGAGAAATAGGATTTGGGAAAACTTGAGAAATGCCAGTAAAGGGCGCAGGAGTAACAGAGACTCGAAAAGACAGAGTGGTGAAACAACACCATGTACGCAACACGTTACAGAGAGGCTGGCTGAATGAACGAGGTAAGACGACAAACAACTCAGCAATGAGACGCTGCAACTCTCCCTTAAATGAGGAGGGAGACAGCTGCAGGTCATCATTGCTGATTACGTTTGGGTCTGGAGTAGGCTCGCGAGCCCCCTCCAGTGGCGGCAGAGAGAGTAGCGCTGGAACCAACACTGACAGAGCCCCCCCTCCTAGGCCCGAGACCCCGCGGGCCCAGGGCAACAGCCCTGTCACGATAAAAGTCAGAAATCAGGGTAGGATCCAGAATACGTGAAGCGCGCACCCAACACCGTTCCTCAGGCCCATACCCCTCCCAGTCCACTAAGAACTGGTCACGACCCCGAACACGACGGACGTCTAGGAGGCGGCTGACAGTGTAGGTGGGAGACCCATCAATAATGCTCGGGGCCGGCAGAGCGGGAGCCCTAGGGGAACCGCACAGAAACGGCCGGAGACGGGACACATGGAACATCGGGTGGACCCGCATAGAAAGAGGAAACACCAGGCGACACGAGACCGGATTAATCCGCCGAGCGACCTTGAAGGGACCGAGGAAACGGGGAGCCACCTTCTTGGTACCCCCACACACAGGTATGTCAAGTCTTGTCTTTGTCAGCACTCCTACGATAGCTGCCAGATGCCTTCACCAAGGCTTTGCGTGCCCGTAACCAGGCTTTGCGGCACTGCCTGACCTGAGCGGCGACCCCAGTAACCGCGACCTCCTTCTCCTGGTCAGCAAACAAAGGAGGTGAGTAAACAAACAAACACTCGAAGGGCGACATACCCAAAGAGGAATGCCACAAAGTGTTATGGGCGTATTCGGCCCACACCAGATGCTCGGACCAGGACGCCGGGTTAGCCGAAGTAAGACACCGCAGCGTCTGTTCGAGGTCCTGGTTAACCCGTTCCGTTTGACCGTTAGATTGAGGATGAAAACCGGAGGACAGGCTGGCTTTGGCCCCAAGGAGGTCCAGAAACGGCTAGAGAATTGGGGACCCCGATCAGATACAACATCCCTGGGGAAACCGTAATTACGGACCTCATGGGTCAGGAGCAATGAGGCAGTGTCGTGGGCAGATGGAAGTTTGGGCAGACCGATGAATTTACTGAACTTGAACATCGAACGCAGTTTGGGCTTCGGGGGTCCATACGAATCTACCCAGTTTTTACTAGTGAGGGCTGTGCGCGGGGCGGCTAAGGAGCTGAACCCTTTAATGAATCTCCGGTAAAAATTAGCTAAACCCAAAAAACGTTGGGTCAAGCGAACCGAGGTAGGAGTAGACCACTGGGCAACCGCACGAGTTTTGGCCGGATCCATAGCAAGCTGGTTTTCTGAAATCACAAAACCTAGGAATGAGACCTCTTTCGCATGGAATAGCGATTTTTCTAGTTTAACATAGATGATTCTCTAAAAGGAGTTGGAGGACCTAATGCATGTGCTGGACATGTTCCTGGAGCGTTTGACTATATATGAGTATATCATCAAGGAAGACGAAAGCATATTTATCCAGGGTTTCTCTAAGGGCCTCGTTGACGTAGCGTTGGTAGACTGAGGGCGTGTTCATGAGCCCAAAAGGCATCACCAGATATACGTAATGACCAGAGGGGGTTATGAAGGCAGTATTCCACTCATCACCCTCTCGGACCCGTAGCAAATTCTAAACACTTCGTAGATCGAGCTTAGTAAATACCGTAGCTTGCTGTAACGACTCGATTGCCGAAGTCATGAGAGGAAGTGGGTGACGATCCTTTACGGTGATTTTGTTAAGCCCCCTATAGTCAATACATGGCCTGAGACCACCATTTATATAGCAGTCATGTTGGGTATCATACCTTTTAACCTTCCGCCATGAAAACCCACTACTCACTGCTATAAAACACCTTTTAAGGTCGGGGAGGACTAACGACAGTGATGAAAATCTCTATAGTACCAAGATGCACTGCAGCATGGTTTAATATCCATTTGCAATGAAAACGCCAATATTTTACATAATCCCAAAAACCATCCCCAGCATAACAATTCACAAAAGGCATAACATAATCCCACATACGCGTATGAGTATTTGTGTATGTGCGTCCTGGAACGAGAGCGATCGAGAGAGAGAAAGAGAGAGAGAGAGTTTGTAAACAGCGAATCAAAATCTCCTCCGTACAAAAAAAAAGGTTCGGCCACGGTTCAGTAATGGACATGAGGGACGAGAGAGCCAGGTGGCAATATGTCCAGTTCATACAGTTTAAAAGAGTCGCGGCGGTCTCCAGTTTACAAGTTCTCCATGGAAAATCGAACGCGCAGGGTTCCACCAAGAAAACTCCATAGCACGGCGTATAACTTCCCCCGTTGGGTGAAAAATTGCCAAAAAAGCGCAAAAGCTTCGGCATGCACGCCTGAAAAAGGAAAAAACTAAATTTGCTCCTTACGTGGAATAAAATCCCCTGCACGTTCCAACCATGCTTCTCCTACTCTCCCCCATTATCACGTTCATGTCACGTCTAGCCCTCCTCCCCCTGTCGTTCGTGCTTGTTTTGTTATAATAGCCATGTGCTTCTTAGTCCCGCCTTGTGTTTTGTATTCCCTGCCCCTCGTTATTGTATTCAGGTGTCTTGTATTAGTTCTGTTCTATTTAATCCCTCTGTTTGATCTGGTATGTCACTGGTTATTTTGTGCTGTCATTTGAATCGTGTTCTGGTCTCCGTTTGGTTCCGTGTATTCTCAGCCCCGTATTCGTTGTGTTCTGTCTTACCTGTTACTTCTTGTTTATTATGTCATTGCGTGTAGGTTATGTTTCTATGTCGGACTCCCCAGATGTTATGACCCATGCCCGTGTACCCGACTCTGCTTTTGGATTGCCCTTTAATAAATCTCGCTCTTCTCAGCGTTTGTGTCCGCTCTCACCCTCTCCGCCGCTCCCGGCGTTACAGTTCATTGGTCCTAATTATGCGATAGTCCCATGACATCACGCGTGAGGTATTCCTGTGGACTGTTTGCTTAAAGTGGATTATGATACTCGCAAAATCCAAAACACTTTTACACAAACAACAATACGATAAATAATTAATGTGATGACTTTGTGATGATGTTTGTCACAATCTTTTTTTCCCACAAAGAAGAACCCTGCTCCAGCTGAACCCGGATGAACCCGGCAGCTAGGGATTCCTGAATGTAATTCTCCATGGCTTTTCGTTCGGGCAGCGCTAAGGAAAATAACCTCCCTCTAGGAGGAAAAGTGCCAGGGAGAAGATCTATGGCAATATCGTGGGCTCTATGCGGGGGAAGATAACTGGCTTTCCGTTTGCTGAAAACCTCCTTCAGATCGTGGTATTCAGCAGGAATTTTAGCTAACTCAATGGCTTCAGTAGGATCGGTAGTTAATTCACCACCATGAGGAACCAAACACGTTCTCTCACAAATCTTACCCCAACGTTTAATCGAAAGATTTAACCAATCAATTTCTGGATTGTGGCGTTGAAGCCACGGAAACCCCAACATAAGCTGAAGCTTAGGAGCAGCGATAACATACGGCGTGATGATCTCATGATGACTACCTATCTGAACGTTGAGCGGTATAGTTTGATGAGACACTTCCAGAAGTAAGTATACGACCATCCACAGCCGACACCGAGAGGGGTTTGTCTAACGGAACCAAGGGGATACTTAGCGACTTAGCAAGAGACTCATCTATGAAATTACCCGCAGCTCCGGAGTCTACCAGAGCCACCAACCGATGCTCCATAGAACCCCTCCATGACATAACGACCTGGGGGGTTAACCCAACAGCAGGAGAGTAAGTATCAGGACCCGTCTGTGTTACTCCCGTTCACCGACGGGTCTGCCCTTTTCCCTGCAGCAGTAAACATTCGCTGATCCGATGATCAGCCCCACCACAGTATAGGCAACTCCCCTCTCTGAGATGGGTTCGTCTCTCCTGCCTTGAGAGATGCGTGTGGCCTAACTGCATAGGTTGTTCGTCACCGTCCTCCTTTCCGGAGGAGTTGCGGCGTGGGGACTCAACAGCGACGTCTACTACTCTCCCCGGACAACGCCGTTGTCGTTTGCATTCGCACAGTCGATTATCTATTTTCACCGAAAGTTCAATCAACTCATTTAACCCTGCGGGAGGGTCTCTGAATGAGAGTTCATCCTTTATTTCCTCACACAACCCCTCCAAATATACGGTAGCGAGAGCCTCGGTTCCCCAATCACTCTACGCAGCGAGAGTACGGAATTCTAGGGAGTAAGTGGCGACAGTTAATCGACCTTGCTTCATACGTAGTAGTCGGGAACCAACCAAGCCACCGGCAGCCGGGTGGTAAAAAGCCTGTCGCATAGCTTGAGAGAAACGCTCAAACGAGGCGCATGTTTCAGGCTGGTTTTCCCAAACCGGAGTAGTCCATCGCAGAGCTTTACCTGAAAGCCAAGGCCAGGGTGTACGCTACCTTGGATCGCTCGGAGGGGAACCGTGAGGCTTGTTGCTCAAAAATTAGTGAACATTGGAGAAGGAATCCTCTACACTCATCGGAAGCACCGTTAAAACGTGCTGGGGAAGGCAAATTGGGCTCAGCGCGGGTGACCACTGCGGTAGCGAGTGCAGCAGGCTGTGCGAGGGGAGCGGACGAAACGCTAGGTTGGTTGGCTGTTTGAATGGCTGTAGAAACATTTTGTAATTGCCCTAATATCTGTTGAAGGGCTTGCTCATGCTTTCCGATAACTTGACCCTGTCTGGCTAGAGCGTCTCTCAGCTCTCTGACAGCCTGTGGTACAGCTGAGTCCATATTTAGGCTGAGTTGTTCTGTGAAGGCGCTTAGTCCGTAGAGGACTAATCACCGGGTTTTTTATGTTGACGAACTCAAATGCCGAACCACAAACTATCAGAAAACTGAGACCTCCGTAATAACAGCACGGGAGAAGCGGATAAAACAAAAATAAGGAAACCAAAAAATACACGGAGAAGCCTCAACGTGAACGTACCAAACCGAAGCGAACAAAAACACGGAGCTATCTCGATGTGGACGTGATAAACAGGGGAGAACAAAAATACACGGAGCAACCTCGACGTGGACGTGGTAAACGGGGAAGAACAAAAAATACACGGAGCAACCCTCAACGTGTCTGGGGAAAAACTGAGATTAAATCCCTTCCCACAAAAAATCAAACGGATAGGAAGAGAAATAGGATTTTGGAAAACATAATAAATGCCAGTAAAGGGCGCAGGAGTAACAGAGACTCGAAAAGACAGAGTGGTGAAACAACACCATGTACGCAACACATTACAGAGAGACTGGCTGAATGATCGAGGTAAGACAACAAACAACTCAGCAATGAGACGCTGCAACTGTCTCCCTTAAATGAGGAGGGTCATCATTGCTGATTACGCTTGGGTCCCATCCAGTGGTGGCAGAGAGAGTAGCGCTGGAACCAACCCTTACAGTTAATTGGAGAAGGGAAGAACGGGGATACTGATGTGTGCGTGTGAAATCGGAATCCGCGACGATAAGTGAAAATGGAAATATGTAACCCATGTATTTCTGACCAGTAAGCATAGTAGTAACCTTAGTGAACAACGAGTGAACTTATAACGTTGCTACAAGGACTTTGGGACTGTTTATGAAGACCTACTGCTACTCGTGGTAAAAGATCGGATAGTCGGCATTCTCATTACTGTAAGTTTCCACGGGAGTTAGCTATGTCGTGTGCTTGGGAAAACGGACATTGTTCGCCAGTCAGGGGAGCAGACTGTGTCGTGTAAAGAGCCAGAGGACATTGTCTAAACTACGGGAGAAGAGGTGCTGTGCAACACGCGTTGTCCATGCCTGCAGCTCGTGGACGCTGTTCTTTCAGGGGCCAGGAACCTTTTTTCTCTCATACGCTGTCACGTCTCCTTCGAGGCCTACTCGATTATTTCTACGCACTCAAGCATCTCTTCTGCTTCAAAAGCGCTGACGTTGGGTTATTTCATTAGTTTGCCGGCTTAGTTTAGCTTTAGCTTATAAGTTTCCTTTTCTATTTTCTATATTCTATTTTACAAGAGTGTATTACTGTGAAGAGAATATTTGAATGTAAAATTTCCTGATTTGGATGAATCTTTGGTATATTGGGTTTAATGAGAACTAAGTGAATATATATTAAAGCTATACCGGAGGGGTATAGGATATTTAGTTGATATCTGAAAGAGACTGAACACTAATTTACAATTCATTTAAGTTTGTGTGTGTAACGGGTTACGGATCACAGCGGGAGTCGTAGGCTGTTCGGAATGTCCTTTATTTTCCATTATTACTCAACTCAAATACTCAGGCTTTTAGCAAGGAATAACTTAAATAAAACAGAGATAATATAAAGGAGTCCTCGAGTTCGGTGCTGTTCTTCTTTGTGCGATGGCAGGCAGGATGCGCAGGTCCTCTCTCTAGATCCTCAATGTGCAGCACCGAACGACCGGACCTGTGGACTTAAATACCTGTGATGGTTAAACATAACAGGTGCTCAGTATTCGGTGATTGTGAACGTGGGAGGGGTTTAGTGTGAGACGGGGTGTGCTGGCGTGCCGGTGTGGAGCGTGTGAATACGCGTGCGCGTGTGTACGCCCTCTGCTGGCCTCCCTGCCTGGCTCCCGTGACATATCCCCCCCCCAAGGATCCCTCCAGCCGCGTCGTCCTAGGACGTCCCGGGCGTCGCGGAGCAGGACGCTCTGGGTACTCACGGTGGAAAGCGGCTAGCAAGGAGGGGTCCAGAACTTGGGAGGCCGGAATCCAGGACCGTTCTTCGGGCCCATAACCTTCCCAATCCACCAGATATTGTATGCTGCCTCCTCGGAACCTGGAATCAAGGACACGGTTGACGGCATAAGCGGGACCATCCGGCAGCATCATCGGCGGCGGGGGTCCACTTCTTCCCTGTTCCTCCAGGGGTCCCTCTTTATAGGGCTTCAAGGCGGAGGCATGGAACGCCTTAGACACTCTTCGGTCTCCAGGTAACCCGACCTTAAACGTTAATACAGTCGGTAATGACGTATGGGCCGACATACCGGTCCCCGAGCTTACCTGGGGTTCCAAGTCGTCCGTCCTTGGTAGAGATCCACACCTTGTCACCCACCTTGTACTCGGGCGCTTATGACCTCCTTCGGTCCGCCTTTTCTTGAAAACGTCTTACAGCAACAAGCAAGCGTTGGTGGGTGTCCTCCCAGACGCGCTCACTCCTCTTACACCAGTCTTCAATGAGGGGCTGATCGGAAGAAGACACGTTCCAGGGATACAAGGGTGGCTGACGACCGAGTACGCACTCAAACGGAGTGATTCCGGAGCTGGTCTGGACCAAGGAATTTTGAGCGTACTCGGCCCACGTGAGCATCGAACACCACGACTCCTGATGCTCACTACAGTAAGCTCTTAGGAACCTGCCCAGTTCCTGGTTAACCCGTTCCACCTGCCCGTTCGCCTGGGGGTGATAGCCTGACGTGAGACTGACAGTGATGCTCAGTTTTGACATGAACTCACGTCAGACTCTCGAAGTAAACTGCGGACCCCTGTCAGACACGATGTCCTCCGGCAAGCCGAATTGTCTGAACACGTGCCTGAACAGTAAGTCCGCAGTCTCCCAGGCGGTTGGCAGACCGGGCAGGGGCAGGAAACGCACCATCTTGGAGAACCGATCTACTATCACGAGGATGGTGTTGTTACCTTCGGAGACAGGTAGATCGGTCAAAAAATCGACGGCAATGTGCGTCCAAGGTTCTTTGGGTACGGGTAACGGAAGTAGCTTACCAGCTGGCGGCGTCCCGGCACTTTGCTGCGCGCACACTCTTGGCAGGATTGGACGTGGAGTCGAACGTCCGCATGCATCCCTGGCCACCAATAGCGTAGTCCTAGGAGCTGGGAAGTTTTGGTGGACCCGGGATGTCCTGTGCCTAGGGAGGTATGTGCCCAGTGTATCAGTGCGGTGCGCTGCGCTTGGGGCACATACCTTTTCTCTGGTGGGCAGTTTGGGTGAGGATTCGCCTCTTCAATCGCTCGATCGATCTCCCAATTAATAGCTCCTATAAAGCACTCGGGAGAAAGCACGGGTTCTTCACTGGTCGATTCGGCGCTGCCGGGGAAGGATCTAGAGAGCGCATCCGCTCTAGTGTTCTTCTCTCCAGGTCTGTATGTTACCTGAAATCGGAAGCGAGAAAAGAACAGCGACCAGCGTGCCTGTCGAGCGTTCATTCTTTTTGTCGTACGGAGGTATTCCAGGTTCTTATAGTCCGTCAACACAAGAAAGGGGTGTGCTGCACCCTCTAGCCAGTGCCTCCATTCCTCGAACGCAAGGCGCATCGCTAAGAGTTCTCGGTCACCGACTCCGTAATTACACTCCGCCGCGGAAAGTTTTCGTGAAAAGAAGGCCACGGGGCGAGGAGAAGAGCCTTTCTTCAGCCGCTGAGATAACACGGCTCCCACGCCCACATTGGAGGCGTCTACCTCAACAATGAACGGTTTAGTTGGATCCGGCTGGTGAAGGACAGGCGCATTGACGAAAGCCTGCTTTAGTCGTTCAAAAGCTCTCTCCGCGACTTCGGTCCAGACCAGCTTTTTCGCACCTCCGCGCAGTAGGTCAGTTAGAGGCTTCGCGATAGAACTAAACGAACGGATGAACCGCCGATAGAAATTCGCGAAGCCCAGAAACCTCTGGAGCTCGCGCCGTGTGTGCGGACGAGTCCATCCGGTTACCGCCTCCACCTTACCTGGCTGCATGTGCACAGAGCCTGGCTGGATGTTATAGCCAAGGAAGCTGACTTCCCGCAGATAGAACGCGCACTTCTCGAGCTTGCAATACAAACGATTGCGCAAGAGAGTGCGGAGTACGGCTCGCACATCATGCATATGTTGGTCTGCGGAGCGAGAATAGATGAGGATGTCATCGATGTAAGCGACGACACATCTACCCAAAAACTCACGCAGAACTTCATTAATGTACGCTTGGAAGACGGACGGAGCCGATGCCAAGCCATATGGCAAGACACGGTACTCGTAATGTCCAGAAGTGGTACTGAACGCCGTCTTCCACTCATCCCCCTCTCGGATACGGATGAGATTGTACGCTGCTGCGTAGGTCTAGTTTGGTGAAGATGATCGCTTCTCGCAACTGCTCCAGTGCCGAAGGCACCAGAGGCAGCGGATAGGCGTAACCCACCAAGAGGGAATTGAGCCCTCGATAGTCCACGCAAGGCCTCAGCCCGCCGTCCTTCTTTTTAACAAAGAAGACACTGGCTGAGGCTGGCGAAGTGGAGGGGACGATATAGCCCTGCGCTAATGCCTCGCTGATATACTGCTGCATGGCTTTTTCTTCCTCCAGGGACAGAGGGTAAACGGCTCCTCTTGGGGGTTTACTCCCCACCTTGAGTTCGATTTTACAATCCCAAGGACGGTGCGGAGGGAGCTGTGTGGCCTTTTTTGGGCTAAACACTTCCGCTAAATCCTGGTATTGCTCAGGAATAGATAGGTGGTCGATCACGTTAGGACTCTCGACGGTGGTGGATTGAATCTGAACGGGGGCGTGGCTCGCGGGTTGTTCCTCCGCCTTTCTCCACTGCACTAACTGATCCCTCCAGTTAATTTGCGGCTGATATTCTTGGAGCCAGGGCAACCCCAATGTGATGTCCCGCGTTAACCCAGGGAGAACACAAAAAACTAAGGGAAGTGAAACACCTTGAACAGTGACAGTGAGGGGGGTGACAACGTAAGACACCGCCTGCCACAGGCCGGCCGTCCAGTGCATACACTTTACGAGGCTCCGTGAGCGTCCGTAGGGGAATCTTCATCCTTCTGGCCAATTCAGCACTCATCAGATTTCCCGCGGCTCCGGAGTCGACTAGGGCAGCGACAACCACAGAGACACACTGGTGAGTCACCATTAATTCCAAAGTCAACAGCTTATTAACCATGGAGCTACTCACCCGGGCTTTCTCCTCTGGCGTTAGAGGAATCCTCTTATGTACCGGCTGAGTGCCTCCCAGCTGCATGGGTTCGGCTTCCTCATCATTCGGGTGAGGGTGGCATCTTCGCCTATTCTCCGGTCTCGTGGGCGGCAATTTTCTCCTGGCTCCTCGGGTCTGGTCACGTCGCTCCGTCAGCAGGCGGTCGAAAGTAATTGCCAGGCGAATTATGCCGTTTAACGTCTCTTGCTCCTGACGGCACGCGAGTTCCGCGCGTAGTCCAGGGCGCAGGCTGGCCATAAAGATGTCGACCAAGGCTGCGTCATTCCATCCACTGCCCGCCGCTACGGTGCGGAACTCTAGGGCGAACTCGGCAGCAGGTTTATTTCCTTGGCGCATCCCCAGCAGGTCTTGCCCGCAAGCACGGCCTTGCCGGGGATGGAAGAACACCTCTTTAAATTCAAGTTTAAATTGTTCATAGTTACGAAGGAGGGGGGATTCTCCAGTAAGGAGGGCCGCTCCCCATTTCAGGGCTTTATCCTTAAGGCGTGAAAGAACGAACGATACCTTGGCCTGGTCTGAAAGTCCAGCTTGGTATGCAAAATATAGTCCACATTGTGCCAGGAAGCCCTCGCACTCCTCGGGGTCACCTCCATACGGCTCGGGGGGCGCAAGAGGTAGTCGCACACTCTCACCATCCGCGGTGGAGGTGTATTAGCCTGTAAAGAGAGGGACTGAACACTGTTGTTCAAAGCCTGCACAACTTGCCGTAGCTCACCCATCTCCTGTTGTTGCATGTTCAGACGCTCAATCTGGGCGTTGAGCACGTCGATGGCAGATGGCTGGCTACCTCCCGCTGCACCAGGCTGCACATTCTGTAACGGGTTACGGATCACAGCGGAGTCGTAGGCTGTTCGGAATGTCCTTTATTTTCCATTATTACTCAACTCAAATACTCAGGCTTTTAGCAAGGAATAACTTAAATAAAACAGAGATAATATAAAGGAGTCCTCGAGTTCGGTGCTGATCTTCTTGGAAGGCAAGGATGCGCAGGTCCTCTCTCTAGATCCTCAATGTGCAGCACCGAACGACCGGACCTGTGGACTTAAATAGCTGTGATGGTCAAACATAAGAGGTGCTCAGTATTCTGGTGATTGTGAACATGGGAGGGGTTTAGTGTGAGACGGGGTGTGCTGGCGTGCCGGTGTGGAGCGTGTGAATACGCGTGCGCGTGTGTACGCCCTCTGCTGGCCTCCCTGCCTGGCTCCCGTGACAGTGTGTAGGTTTATGTGTGAATTTAAAGTAAACTAACATTTTATTTTAAACCGCTTGAGTTATTTATTATTACCAAGGTATAGCCTAATTTAATAACTAATTGTTATAGAGGACCTAGGGTAGCTATACCCCTGTGTAATTCCCCGAAAGGAGCAACGGGTCGCTACATGTGATATTCTGGGCCAAGTTTTTTCCAAACGAGGTCATAATATTCTGATATGAATGTGTTTATTTTGTGTGAATATATTTGATTTTTTGTTTATGAATGTGTGAATTTTTTGTCTTTGTTTTGTTTGAAATATTTAGGTTAGTTGGTTTCATGTTTATTCATTTGCATATTATTTGATAATGATGAGTGTGGCCCTGACATTTTTCTAATCCAGTTGTGCTGGTGCCCCCACACTAGCACATGCTGTCTGGCAGTGCTGGTGTCCATGTGGCCTTTTGTTTATATCATGATTTAATGTTACATGTGTTGTTGCTGTTGTTTTGTGCTATTGTAACCAGGTGCACCCCGTAGCAATAGTAGTAATAATTTTGGGTAGCACCACAATAACGAAGTTCTTCCGGTTCCCCCACCAAAGGGCTTCAACTAAATAATGGGAGACGGCACGGTGGTACCAGCAAGTCTACAAACACTTTATGTTAAAAACCTCCGACTAGTTATAGGGTGAAATCCCCAACAAAATATTATGAACATCTATATACCCAGCGGGCGGCATGGTGGTGTGGTGGTTAGCACTGTCGCCTCACAGCAAGGCGGTCTGGGTTCGATTCTCGGTCTGGGCTGCTCTGTGTGGAGTTTGCATGTTCTCCCTGTGCCTGCGTGGGTTTTCTCCGGGTACTCTGGTTTCCTCCCACAGTCCGAAGACATGCATCTTAGGTTGATTGGTTACTCTAGATTGCCCGTAGGTGTGTGTGCGTGTTGGCCATGTGGTGGACTGGCGAACTGCCCATGGTGTACCCTGCCTTCGCCCGGAGATGCTGAGATTGGCTCCAGTCCCCCCGTGACCCCGACTAGCGGGAATAAGCGGTACGGATAATGAATGAATATATACCCAGCTGTCACGGTGAGGGAGCCGGCCATCCACCAGAGGGCTCGTGCTCAGCCGGGAGGACGCCGGCAGAGTCAAATGATCAACACCAGCACGCCCTCTAGACCCAAGTCACTTCCCCGATCCCAATCACCGTCATATTAATCACCTGTGTACACTTATCACGTGCCTTTATATTCCTACAGGTCCTGTCATCCGGTGTTGCACATTCAACGCAGTCGTCGCTCCTTCTGGCTCTTCCTTGCTCCTCGCGTCTCTTGTGCCTTCGCCATTATCTTTGCTCCTTATACTTAAATTACCTACCTTTATTTTTGTCCTTTGTTCTTGTCTGAAATGATGGATAATAAAGATATGCATCCGAGCTCCTTGCCTTCTGCTGCTGTCCAATTCCCGTTACACCAGCCCCTAACCGCAGATGACCAACAAATTGAAGACTTTCTAGGACAATTACATCTACCTAAACTCACAAACACCCAAAACAATAAGTTAATAAACGGAATAACACAAAAGGAAATTAAAGATGGAATTGGGAGACTGAAAGGGGGAAATTCCCCGGGAGCAGATGGCTTCACCTCTGAGTGGTACAAAACAATGCAGGATCTTCTGGCTCCAATACTGACCAAGGTATTCAATTGGGTGATGGAAAAAAATTAAATCCCTCCCTCATGGAGGGAAGCTATCATTTCTATTATTCCCAAAGAAGGAAAGGACAAATTAGAATGTGGAAACTATCTCCCAATTAGTGTCTTAAATATTGACTATAAGATGTTCACCTCTATATTGTCAAATAGATTAGAATCAATATTACCAGTTCTTATACATAGTGACCAGTCAGGCTTCATTAAACAAAGGCAAACCCAGGACAGCATCAGGAGAACATTGTACATTATGGAGGAGATAAAAACACAAAAACTGGAATCCCTTATTGTAACGGGTTACGGATCACAGCGGGAGTCGTAGGCTGTTCGGAATGTCCTTTATTTTCCATTATTAAATCAACTAAAATACTCAGGCTTTTAGCAAGGAACAACTTAAATGAAACAGAGATAATATAAAGGAGTCCTCGAGTTCGGTGCTGTTCTTCTTCGTACGATGGCAGGCAAGGATGCGCAGGTCCTCTCTCTAGATCCTCAATGTGCAGCACTGAACGACCGGACCTGTGGACTTAAATAGCTGTGATGGTCAAACATAACAGGTGCTCAGTATTCTGGTGATTGTGAACGTGGGAGGGGTTTAGTGTGAGACGGGGTGTGCTGGCGTGCCGGTGTAGAACGTGTGAATACGCGTGCGCGTGTGTACGCCCTCTGCTGGCCTCCCTGCCTGGCTCCCGTGACACTTATAATGAGTTTAGATGCAGAAAACGCATTTGACTCATTAAATTGGTAATTTCTATATAAAGTGCTTCAAATATTTTATTTCAATAAAAATATTATAAATACATTAAGGGCACTCTACAATAAACCAACAGCATGAATTAAAATGAATGGAGATTTGACAGACTCATTCAATCTGCAGAGAGGGACACGACAAGGATGCTGTGCTTCACCACTCCTCTTTGCCTTGTTTATTGAACCTTATATAAAATGAGTAACAACAACAAGTGGAGAGCAAAAACTGGCCCTGTTTGCTGACGATTTATGGATTGCCCTGACAAAACCTACCCAAACACTCCCAAAGCTAATGACTATGCTCAAAGAATATGGTCATTACTCAGGTTATAAAATTAATATTACTAAAACTCAAGTACTTACTTTTAACTATAGCCCATCTAAAGAGCTTAAATGTAAATATAATTGGAAGTGGGATAATGAGTCAATCAAATACCTAGGGATCACCTTGCATAAGGAACATTCTAAAATGTTTGAGGTTAACTATGGGGCCCTAATTACTAATATAAAGACAGACCTTCAAAGATGGAATGTGATCCCCTTTTTGACTCTAAACTCCAGGATAGAATCAATCAAAATGAACATTGTCCCATGAATGCTATACCACTTTCAATGCCTTCCAATTACAATACCACAATACCAAACAAATACTTCCTAGAATGGGACAGACTAATTTCAAGGTATTATGGCAAGGGAAAAGGCTAGGATCAAGTTTAAAACATTACAGTTAAAGAAAGTGTCACGGTTAGACCCTCCCCCTCCTATCACTCATGCCTGTTTTGTTGTATTAGCTATGTGTTTCTTAGTCCCTCCTTGTATTTTGTAATCCCTGCCCCTCATTATCGTAGTCAGGTGTCTCTTGTTAATATGGTCTATTTATATCCTCTGTTTGGTATGGTATGTCGCTGGTTATTTTGTCTCTGTACTTGAATGCTCATCTGGTCTTAGTATCTGTATTGTGTTTGCTCAGCCCTGTGTTCGTTCGTGTTTCCTGTATTTCAGTTGTCTGCTATTTAGTCCTTGTTTCAGTATGTCTTTACGTATTGGATATGTTTCTTGTTCGGACTCCCTTTCTGATATGACCCACGCCTGTTTGTATGACTCTGATTTTGGATTGCCCTTTAATAAATCTCGCTCTCCTCAGCATTTGTGTCCACCCAATTCTCCACCGTCGCTCCCGGCGTTACATACTAACCAGCCTAACAAGGACACAGCGAGGGAGCGAGACTCTGGTAAGTTTGGTCGCTATAACGAGACGTTGGCTGCTTCCGTGCAGTTCAAATCTCCGGTGTTACAGCGCGAACAAACCAGAGACATGAATTCCCCTGGTGCTGTGGGAACAAGGGAGTCTCGTCACTCAAAGAAGAAGATACAGTTACTTTCGGTTTTGACTGGCTTTCGCGACGAGACTCCAGGTAAGCGCTGGATGATGTTGTCAGTACAGCAGCAACGGCCCTAGGAGGCCCAGGAGTGGCCAGCTCGAGTGCCGGAGGCCCAGGAGAGGCCAGCTCGAGTGCCGGAGGCCCAGGAGAGGCCAGCTCGAGTGCCGGAGGCCCAGGAGTCACCACCACCTATTTGTGCAATCCAGAAGGGGTCACCTTCGCCACCTGTTCCCGCGACCCGGATGGGGTCACCTTCGCCGCCTGTTCCCGCGACCCGGATGGGGTCACCTTCGCTGCCTGCTCCTGCGACCCGGATGGGGTCACCTTCGCCGCCTGTTCTCGTGACCCGGATGGGGTCACCTTCGCCGCCTGTTCTCGCAACCCAGATTGGGTCACCTCCGCCGCCTGTTTCCGCGACCCGGAAGGGGTCACCTCCGCCGCTGCAGCTAACTGTCGCCGCCGCGCCCCTGGCGGATCCGGACCCGCCGCTGCTGTACGTCCCCGCGGCGCCCCCTGTGGATCTGGGCCTGATCTGTAAAAAATATTCCCATTATGCCGTTATTAGCTGATCGTAAACTTCAAGAAGATTCAAAGGCCTTGGAAAACCCCCTTTTAAACAGCTTGCTGAACTCCTGGAAAAATGTGATAAAAAGGTGTAAGCTAGAAAAAACATCCAAAATGATGAGATGGTGTGCATATGATTCTGACTTCCTACCCAACAAAAATGATGATAGATTCAAAAAATGGTCCCTTAGGGGACTCATTTCCTACTTCTCACTTCTTCACAAAGGGTCATTCAAGAGTTTTGAGGTACTAGAAAATGAATATGGTTTAGAACATTTTTATAGATTTTTACAGGTCAGACACTATTTCAATCAAAATTTAGAGAAGGTCTGGAACACAAACAATGTGGGTTTTTTAGAAGTTTTCCAGGGACTATTGAAACAAGGTGTCACGTTTAGCCCTCCTCCTCCTGTCGTTCGTGCTTGTTTTGTTTTGTTAGCCATGTGCGTCTTAGCCCCGCCTCATGTTTTGTATTCCCTGCCCCTCGTTATTTCCCTTCAGCTGTCTTGCATTAGTCCTGTCTATTTAAACCCTGTGTTATGTCTGGAATGTCGCCGGTTATTTTGTCTAGCTCTCCGTCTTATCTTTGAAGTCAATTCAATTCAATTCAATTTTATTTATATAGCGCTTTTTACAACACATGTTGTCACAAAGCAGCTTTACAAATTGCGTGGGTCCAGATCCCTAATGAGCAAGCCAAAGGCGACAGTGGCAAGGAAAAACTCCCTAAGATGGCAGGAATTTAGGAAGAAACCTTGGGAGGACCAAGACTCAAAAGGGAACCCATCCTCCATTGGGCGGCCCGCTAGCAATGTCCACATTCACAGGTCATGTATAGTCCAGATATATTCCAGGCCGAGTAGTCACAGTCCCTTCAGAGTCGATGAGCCTCAGGTGGGGGTTGGCATCAGCGCGTCCTCTTGCGATAATGGCACATCCGACCACGGCATCGGCACATCCACTGGCAAGCCAGACCATCTCCTAGATGCTTGTATGGGGTGGGTAACGGGAAAGGCTCGTCTTTCCTTGTCCCGGTATTTCTCGGGCAGCCATTGGGAAGAAGAGGGGCAATTAGTTCTATATGGAATGTTAGACAAAGTAAATGTAAACATTTCTTGAGTGTGGCAGCGACTCCGGCAATTAAATTATTACAGCCTAGCTAAAGGGCAGAACCAGAAGGTAACACAGACTTGGGAGCATCCTGAGACACTGGCATCCATCCACTACACCGTCGACAAACTTGAGTGACCGCGTGCAGTGATAGGATGACAGCACCAGCGCCCCAGTTTGCCATAAAAACCCTTTTGCCCATGAACCCCTGGATCTGTTACCTTATCTAAAGGGGCACATTAATTACCAAATGCTAGATCAAACAAGTAAGTTTTCAACCTAGACTTAAAGATTGAGACTGTGCCAGAGTCCCGGACACATTCTGGAAGACTATTCCATAGTTGGGGGGCCTTATAAGAAAAGGCTCTTCCCCCTGCTGTTACTTTATTAATTGATGGAACTAATAAGAGGCCAGCACCTTGGGATCGTAGTGGTCGCGGGGGTTCATAATAAGAGATAAGCTCTTGGAGGTAGTCAGGAGCAAGTCCATGCAGTGCTTTATAAGTCAATAGAATAATTTTAAAATCAATACGGAATTTTACTGGGAGCCAGTGCAGGGCCGATAAGACTGGGCTGATATGTTCAAATTTCCTAGTTCTAGTTAGAACTCTGGCTGCGGCATTTTGAACTACTTGAAGTTTATTTATATTCCTATTTGAGCATCCTGACAGTAACGAGTTACAATAATCTAATCTGGAGCTAACAAAGGCGTGTACTAGTTTTTCTGCATCATGCTGGGATAATGCCTTTCTTAACTTGGCAATGTTACGGAGATGTAGAAAAGCTATCCTGGTAGTATTATCTATGTATTTATCAAATGATAGGTCAGAGTCGAATAAGACGCCGAGATTTTTGGCTACCGAGCCAGGAGTAATGGGGTAATCTGCAAGATTTAACATTAGATCTGGTATTTTCTGTCTTGTGGCCTTTGGGCCCAGAAGGAGAACCTCCGTTTTGTCACCATTAAGGTGGAGGAAGTTTAGCGACATCCAACATTTAATATCACTTACGCAGGCCTCGATTTTTCCTAATCTGGATTTGTCATCAGGTTTGGCTGATATATAAAGTTGGGTGTCATCTGCATAGCAGTGAAAGTTGACACCATGTTTATTTATAACTATTCCTAATGGTAACATATATAATGTAAATAATAGTGGTCCTAGGATGGAGCCTTGCGGGGACTCCATATTTCACTTCTGAGTGTTTGGAGGGAATATTATCGAGCTCTACAAACTGATAGCGATTGGTTAAGTAAGAATTAAACCATGACAGGGCTGTACCCGAGATTCCAACCCAGTTTTCTAACCTTTCTAGCAGGATCTTGTGATCTATTGTGTCGAAGGCTGCACTAAGATCAAGAAGCACTAATAGAGATACATAACCTTGATCAGAGGCAAGAAGGAGATCATTTGTTACTTTAACTAGTGCTGTTTCAGTGCTGTGGTGGGGCCTAAATCCAGATTGGAATTTTTCAAATATGTGGTTCCTGTGCAGATATAAGCATAACTGTTTGGCCACAGCTTTTTCTATGATCTTAGATATAAATGATAGGTTCGAGATGGGTCTGTAGCTAGATAGTACATTAGGATCAAGATTTGGTTTCTTGATCAGGGGTTTAATGACTGCTAGTTTACAGGATCTGGGCATGTGACCCATTGTGATGGATGAGTTAACTATATTTAAAAGAGGTTCGATTACAACTGGTAAAACCTCTTTGAGTAATTTAGAGGGAATCGAGTCTAATGTGCAAGTAGTAGAATTTAACGATGAAATTATTTTCTCCAATTCTAGTTGTGGGAGTGGATGAAAAGCTTCAAGCTTTTCTTCTAATGCTAGATTTTGTTCAATATCAGCCAATCCAGATGACAAACCAGATGAATTACCTATAGAAGGATTTATATTTAGTCTAATATTCTCTATTTTATTATCAAAGAAATCCATAAATACATTACTAGTTAGGTTCCCTGGAATCTGATGTTCAGCGCTGGTTTGATTTTTTGTAAGTTTAGAAATAGTACTAAAAAGAAATCTAGGATTATTTTTATTTTTTTTCGATCAGTGAGGCTAGGTATGTTGACCGTGCTTTAGTAAGTGCCCCTTTGTATTCAATAAGGCTATCCTTCCAGGCACAGTGGAATACTTCCAGCTTAGTAGAGCGCCAGTTTCGCTCTAATTTACGTGCTATTTGTTTTAAATTACGAGTTTGGTCGGTGTACCAGGGGCGAGCTTTTTAAGTCTGACCTTTTTATGTTTGAATGGAGCTACTATATCTAGAGCTGATCTACAAGTATTCTCTAAGCAGTCGGTTAAACTGTCTAACTCCTCTGGATCTGTTGGCGAGTAGGCTAAAGTCGTTAAATCTGGGATGGTTTCAGTAAACTGTGTGGCGGTTGACGAATTTATCGAGCGTTTTAAACAATTCCGTGGAGACTGGCGGGTATTTAGGTTAAGATGTAGCTCGAATGAGATTAGATAGTGATCGGAGATTGCTGTGGTTTGCGGAAATGTATTTATATTAGCTACGTCGGTACCCAGCGTCAGAATCAAATCTAAAGTATGATTGTGATAATGAGTAGGTCCCGTGACATTTTGAATAATACCGACAGAGTTCAATATCGAACTAAATGCCATTTTCAGCGGATCCTCTGCCTTCTCAAAGTGTATGTTAAAGTCTCCTACCATTATTATTTTGTCACTACATATTGCTAAATTTGCTGCAAAATTACTGAAATCGTTTATAAAGTCTGAGTAGGGCCCTGGCGGTCTGTACACATTAGTGAGTGAGTGAGAAGTGTATTCTGTCTCCATGTTCCGGTCGTGGTTCAGCCCTGTGTGTTATTTTATGTTCTAGTCCTTAGTTCTGTTTAACCTGTTACTTCTGTTTAATATGTCTATGCGTGTCGGTTACATTTCTATGTCGGACTCCCTTAATGTTATGACCCAAGCCAGCCCTTACGACTCTGATGGATTGCCCTCTCATAATAAATCTCGCTCTTCTCAGCGTTTGTGTCCGCCTCGCTACTCTCCGCCGCTCCCGGCGTTACACAAGGACAAATTAATAAAGTGGTTTCAAAAATATATGATTGAATACAATTATCTAAACAAGGTAATACTGACTATATTAAAAAGAAATGGGAAACTGATATAAATTAAATAATTCCAAATGAAACCTGGGAAGGTCTATGCCGTCTTCAGTGGACCTTTTGGTCATGTATTCTGGGTTTGCCCTGTCATCAGAGGTTATTGGGAGGAAATTCATCGCCACACAGAAAATGTTTTTGGGGTTCAGATTCCTTTTAAATGTACAACGATGTATCTGAACGACATACCACAAGGGTGGAACAGATTTGATAAAAAACTTTTTGATATATTAATGACTGCAGGCAAAAAAGCCATCACAAGAAAATGGCTGAAACCAGAATCACTCACTACTGAAGAGTGGATCAGTATAATACTGTAAGATCTGACTTCATGTGAACACCTCCTCTAAGGTGTTTATATATAAAAATCCATTTTTCGACTTAAACAAGCCTCCTTGGGTATTAGCCCCCCCCCCCTTTTTTTTGGTTAATGTTCTATAGTTCACACTAACTTATTATTTCTGGTGTACGTTTTATTATTCAAATTCATGTATCTGTACTTTTGTTGTGCTGACACCAGTAAAAATTCAATAAAAAGATAATTACAAAAAAAAATTATCAGATAAAGTCATGTCCCCATATGTAACAGAAACTTATGACAACTTATGTGTCACGGTGAGACGGTCGGGAAGCGTGCCCAGCGGGGTTCCCATGACAACACACACACGCCTCCCTGCAGCACGTCACTCCCCTTGTCTAATTCTCCTCAGTTCTAACACCTGTTGTTAATTTATGCACGTAGTCTTAAGCCCACAGGATCTGCTGTTCAGTGCTGCACATTGAAGCGCCTACAGGGACCTACCGTGGCTAAGTCTTTCCACGCCGTACTGAACAGCCCTGTGGACCGAGCATGCGAGTTGTTCTGGAGTCTGCATCATTCCTATATGCTCTCCTTTATTTCTGCTGAAACGCCTGAGTTCCTAAGTTTGCATTATGAGTAATAAAGAATACTGTTCTCAACCCTTGCCTTCGGCTGCCTCCATCGAACCGTTACATTATGAATAGGCAAATACACAATGTACTTATGTCGTAGCAGAAGCAGCAGGAGGCGGGGTTAGAGCTGTTAAGTCTTTATTTAAGTTTATAGGAACAGAAAGTTGCAGACAACTCTTTTAAATGAAAGGCGCTGCAAGGCAAGTTAAAGACATTAGCACATGCTAAACAACTCGACTCTCAAAGCCCGAGTTCAAAGTCAGGCAGAGTCCGGTGTGGGCGCTGGCTCTGTGAGATCAGACAAGAGGAATGCACAGCACCGGACAACAGGACCTGCAGGTATAAATAGGGCAGTGGTGATTGATTCCAGGTGTGAGTTATTAGTAGATGGGTGATTGTGAATGGGAGAGTGTCGTGGTGTGGGAGTGTCTGTGAGTGGGCGTCTCCCCTGAGAACCGGGACCAGCCTACCGTGACAGGTAGAAGGTTAGAGGTAGAAAATAAAATAATTAGAAATAATAATTATCACAGAAATACATTTAGGTATAGATTATATAGTAGTTAAATAGCTTCAAAAGGTCTAAATGCAGTTTATTGTCAGCATTATTATTCATATGAAAGTTAAATAGTTGAGAATATATTTTTGTCCTACATGTGAAATGTGTCTGTGTGTGTACGTTCATCTGTCTGTGTGCGTATGTTTGTCTGTGCATGCACGGTACTCGATTCATGTATTCCTAGTTTTGCTAACGTTATATGTCAAACGTGTATGTTGTTAATGTCTGAGTTTTTAGGTGTGCATCTGTGTCGTGTCCTTTGATCGTCGATGTTTGGAAACCATTCCCCTTGCAATTTGTAGACTGAATGTTGCACATTCAAAATGATTGATTCGGCATCCTGCCTCATCCCTCATAAAACATGCAAACATAAAACAGCTTATTGTAAACGTGGCGAATTCTAGGCAAATGTGCTGTTATGTAAATACAGTATTACGCTGGGCAACAAAATTGAACTTTTTCTTTGGTTCCCAAACTAAAATAAATGACTTTTTGAATATATGACTTTTTGATCTTGAAATTATACAAATTATAAAATTACTTATATCATGTATCATCTGAACTGACAGTGAAGTCGGACACTAATTATATATTACTTAATCACAAAAATGCTGTTATTAGAGTAAAATATGTAGAAATTTACTTCTGAAATTTTAAATGTATTATTTTTGCCAATATTTGGCATCAGAAACTTGTCGGAGTCTAGCAGTTATCTGCCCTTACAGAGTGGATCATTTTTCCACGGTACCACTTTTCCATTACTATACATAATGGCATGAGTATACTGGAACAAGAAATGTATGTGTTATTGAGAAATTCTGAAAACATATGCATGTCCAAACATACAATATGTTTTTTTGGTTGTTTCTTTTTTGCAGAAAACAAACTCAGTGCCGGTGCCAGTGCACTGGTCTTTTGTGTAATTTTGTATAACCTGCTGGTAATTTGCTGTTTGTTACCTTTTTATATAGCTATTTATGAGGGTCTCATAGAGCTTTAGATGGAACTTTACCCATAAGGTGTTTCTTGGTATTCTGCTCTGGCCTAAAGACAATTATAAAACACTTAGGAGCAAATATGCAAATTATCAAACCAAAGCTGGAGGCCAGAATAGCAAATATCTCCACAGCTACAGTGAATTTTCCAGGAGAGCTGACATAAGCTGGAATAAAGGTGATCCACACTGCACAGAATATGAGCATGCTGAATGTGATGAATTTGGCTTCATTAAAGTTATCAGGCAGCTTCCGTGCTAGAAAAGCCAAAATAAAACACAGGAAAGCCAGGAGTCCAATATAACCCAGAACAGCCCAGAATCCTATAGCAGAACCTAAACCACATTCCAAGATGATCTTTTCCTTGTAGTGCTTTAGGTTTTTGAAGGGGAAAGGAGGTGATATTTTTAACCAAAGCACACAAATAATGACCTGTATGAGAGTGAAGGCAAGAACACTGAGTCTCTGCTGTGGAGGCCCAAACCATTTCATGACATTACTGCCTGGAAGTGTAGCCCTGAAGGCCATTAACACCACTATTGTTTTCCCCAGTACACAGGAGATGCAGAGGACGAATGTGATCCCAAACACTGTGTGGCGCAGCATACAGGACCACTCAGAGGGTCGACCAATGAAAGTAAGTGAACACAGGAAACACAGAGTCAGAGAGAAGAGCAGCAGGAAGCTCAGCTCTGAGTTGTTGGCTCTGACGATGGGAGACCTCCTGTGTTTGTAGAAGACAACAGTAACACACACAGACATGGAGGCCCCAGTGATGGAGAACACTGTCAGAATGATGGCTAGAGTGTCATTCCAGGACAGGAACTCAACAGGCTTGGGGAGGCAGCTGTCTTGTTTGGTGTTTGGCCAGAAATCAGCAGGGCAGTGTATACAATCCAAAGAGTCTAAAAGATCAGACACACAAAGTCAGAATGCCTTCAGAGAAAAGTCTAATCAAGGTCTCATATTAGTTCTGATATAGAGGACAATGCAGTAGCACAATCAATTGCTGGTAACACTGTGGTCAGAAAGTACTATGTTCCTGACTATGACTTCACTATGCAGTGCTTATAACAGAAAAATGTGATTTCTGAATCTTGCCTTCTTTCAAGCTTTCTTGTCTGTTATTATGCAATATACTATGTAAGTGTCGTGGTGTGTAGGATGTAGGACATAGATTATTGAAAGAAAACCTGTCTTGTTACTGATCTCCTGTTCAGCGCATGGTATACAGTCAGAGCAGCAGACAGGTCTTCCCTTCTGTACAGCCTTCCTGGTGCCTGGAGGACAGCTCTCACTGCACACAGACACTGGAACCTGGGAAAGACATTAGAGAAAAATGCAACGGAAATCACTGCCTTGAGGCTATTATAGTGCAAAATCAAAATTTAATCAATCACAGATTAAACTGATTAAATTAATCAAGTGATCAACAAAGGTGCATTAATTAAATCTGGTTAAGAACATCTGCTTTATAGTGAGTGAGTACTGGCTATGTTATGTAGTACCTCTGTCTGTCCTCCAAACCAGCTCACAACACCTGTCACTTTGAACTCCTGTCCTCTCGGTTTGGTTGTGTCATAGTAGCCCACTGTCACAAAGTCTAAAGCACCATCTTTCTTAAGTTGCAGGTTTATGAGCTCATAGACGGCCTCTGGATCTCCACTGGAATCAAAGTTGACCTGGTAACCATTCTTTGTGGTGAAGTTCACTCTCTTAAGCTGGTTCAGTATCTGCAGTATTAGACACAACTTCATGAAAGGTCAAGACATTTTGACATTGTCTTCTCTAGACATTGTCTTTTCTCAGACAGTTCAGCCATGCAGTACATGACTAAAATATCAGTCTTGCAGCTTAGGTATGTTCATGTTAGTATGTACATGATAATAATAATACATATAGGTATTATAATATATACAGCCAATAATTTCAACATTATTTCAGTGTACTTTGATTTAGAAATTATGATTTTTTCCTTAATTGAGAAGACTGTACCTGCCAGGGTGAGAACTTAACGGTCTTGTCACATTGTGTATCATTACAGATAACACCTTGGATAGCATGCGCTATGGCGTATGTAGCTTTATACACCAAGTTTGTAGTACGCAGCTGTGACGTGTCTGTGTATGGGTTCTGTAGCGCGCGGATGTCCTCACTGCCGTCACACTGCCGCACGCCTGTCCGCCCTTTCAGGCTACAGCTGAACGAGCTCTCCCAAAACTCAGTTAATATGGGCGATTTCAGTGTTTGTGCTGGAGAGAGGTCTAGTAGAAAATCACGAAGACCTGGGATAACTGATCGGGGTTCCCCAAAGCCTAAAGCGCCTGCGCACATGTTTAACCTTAGAAAGTCTGGATGTATGATCCACGATTGGCTGCCTATCCACTGAATCGGAGGCAGCGGTTGCCGTGCCAGTTCCTCAAAGATTATTTTCATGTCTCCTGCGTGAACAAACGCTATTATTACTCGAGCCGTTGATTTGCGCATGATGTTTGCCACTCTCTCCAGTTTTCGGCGCGATTGTGTCCTGTAATAGGCTTCCGAGTACTCCACACAAATCCCCTCCTGTTGCGCATACTTTAGAAACGCTGCCATTCCGTAGTTTCCGTAGTCCGTGTCGCTGCGCACTGCCCCAATCCATGTCCAACCAAAATACTTCACCATCCTCGCCAGTGCAGCCGCCTGGTACTGATCACTAGGTTCAGTCCTTAAGAAGGTTGGAAACTGCCTCTTATCACTCAAACACGCACAGGCTGCAGAATGACTCACCTGTGACTCGTTAAGTGGAGGAAAAGATTGAAATCGATAGTAGTAGTTTGATTTAGCTCTTTCATGTAAACAAGTTGTTTTGTTGGCGGCATGTGTTTCCTTAAATTGTTACAATAAATATGTATAGCGCAGTAGCTAGTACATATTACATTTGACTACAGTTCGTAAATTCTAGGGTATTCAGAAACAATTTATATCTCAAAAATAACAGCAACATTTGAAAAAAATAGTATGTGACAAACATAACAATAATCTCGTCTATCCCTCACCTGTGGAATTCCAAAAGGACCAAGCATTCTGGCCATGCTAATTGACGCAGAGGAAGTAGAATCTCCTACGACAGCAGGCACAGTGGCAGCTGCAGATGTAAAACAAGAACTTATGTTATTGAAAACGGGGTCCAAGCCGTTTTCACATTGTAGAGCAACTTTGATTGCCATCTGTACGTCAGAGCACGAGTCGTATATCTGGTAGCCTAATGTGATGTCTGGTAGGAGATCGGTTCTGTTGTTGATCTCGCAGATGGTGAACTCCATGGCACGGGCGAAACGCAGCTGCCTGAAGTCCATGCTGTGTGGATACAGTAAGACAAATTAAAAAGTAGATATTCACATTTAATTAGAACAATACATAGCATACATCTACAAAATAATAGAGAACATGTTTGATCCTAATAATAATTTCTCAGTCATTCTAACAAAATACCCTGTTGTCTGTACTGCCCACTCCACTCTCACAGACAGACCTCCCAGAGCACTGTAGCTGTGGTGGCAGCCTGGTGTAGGTGTTCTCTCCTGAATTTGTGTAGAAATGAATGGCAAAAATCCCTCCAATTATAAAATCTCCATTCATAGAAAGCTCGGGAATCTGAGGCTCAACCCACAGTCTACAGCTGACTGGGTTTGCTTTACATCCTGCAGGGCTGAACACAGTCATCCACAGCACTGATACCAATGGCACCAGACTTGAAGTGATCTGCATGGTGGGCTTGGTGCCTCCCAGCACTCTGAAGGTCTGGAAGTCTGATCTACAGTTGTCTAAATACAGTGGTTTATATAGCTGCATTTCTATGAAGTGCTCTGTCAGTAAATGTGGTTGTGAACTGGGAACAGGACCATGGCCATGATTCATTGTTAATCATAATTCTGCCAGTACCTTTTATTTATATATCACTGGTTTATAAATTAGTCTCAGTATAGCAAAAATAAGGCTTTTGTTCTTCACTAACTGTTAGCTTCCTACCAAAACTCAGAATATAAACAATATTTATGGTGAAGCTGTGAAAGGGCACTGAAGTAATGTAAAAGCATTTGTTTTTGTTTTACTTAAGTCTTCTATATGTAATCAACAATTAAATAGTTACTTTAATTTCCAGTAGTCACTTTTCACTTTTCTGTATTATCTTTTGCACTGTGTAGAATTAATTACTTAGAATTAGAATTAAATTTATGTAGCACAGTCCAAACACATTGCAAGATATCATGCTTTATAAATGAAAGAAAATATATAATTGATATAAATAAAACAATCTTTAAAAAACGTTAACTAAAAATAACAAATATGTTTTAAAAGTTTTTGGGTTCTTCTACATTTGGGTTCTACTTGTGGTTAGCCTTAAAGTTTTGAACGTTTTATTATGCATAGTTGAAATTCTGGTCGTAATTTAGTGATTTATAGAGTAATAATGATAATCTGTTCTGCATCTTATTAGAAGTCAGTATTGAGATTTTAGAAGTGGAATAACGCGCTTTGTTCTTTTTGTCCTGGTTCAAACTTTTGCACATGCATTCACAATTAGCACAACGTCCAGTTAAGAGACAACAGCTGTACTGAACCCTTCTTTGTTTTGTTTGTTTGTTTTGTCATTGTTTTGATATCGCTATTAAAAGTGAAAATAGCTGTATGTGAGATTTCCTTACTCTTGGTCCATGTGAGGTCACAGGCTGAATAAAAAAATACATTGGACCTGTTATTAAAAAACAGGGTTCATCTAGTCTCGTGAGAATATAGATGCTTGCCAGTTAGAATGTAAATCAAGATTGTGTGTCTATTTTGTAACTATCCCATGGGTTTCTTGGAGAGAACAATGAGATGGAATGGCATTGACCTACAAGTCCAGATGAGCTGATGTAAAAAGTCAGTGTAAAGAAAGAAGCTCTGGAAAATTGGACCTAAGTCTCTCTTCCTACCTTTAATCTTGGCAGGATCCATCTGGATATTCCCCCTGGACACTACAAACCCAAGAAGGAACACCAAAGAGCCATGGAACAGAGACTTCTAAGTTGTACAAGAGTAAATGAAAGATTTGTCTAACATCCCTCAGACCACACCCACCCCCATCCACTTAGAGAATCTCATTAACAAATCTTTGGAAGAAAGCCTTGACATTGATTAATATGCAGTGCCATACGTCCGCCACCAGAGGGCGACCTTGTGCTGCAGATTAATCGAAGCTCACTAGCTTGATCACCCACAAGTGATCACAGCCCTATATAACAGCTTCAGAAACGCCACTCTTTGTGAGTCACATGTACAATAAGCTTGCTAGTAACTGTTGACCTTAAGTTGGAAGAATGCTACAAGAGTTTCCTTTATATTTCTTAACTGGGAATGTAGGGGCTGTTTTTTGTGTTTTGTGTTTCTTTTGAAGAGGCTTCTCTTTTGACAGTTGTTCAGCAGTAGGAGAAATGACCTCCTATTGTAGGCAGTGTCCCTGCTTGTTTTCTGTCTTTCAGTTGTTTGTCTTTTGTTCTTTGTTCTTGCCCTTGCCAGGTGTGACTAGATGTTTCCCAATTCAATTGCATGTATCTGTTTCTTTGGGTTTCCTTTGGGGTCATCTACTTCATACCCACTGTTTGCCATGCTTGATCGGCATTTGGGCTTGTCTACTTAGAGAAACCACTGAGGGTGATTTATTCCAGGGGCCTTTTTGTTTTGTTATAACAGTTTTAGCTTACTTGTAGCAAATTTGCATTTTTTAACTCAGAAGTGACGGGATTTAGTAAAGGATCCAGTGAGGGAAACGGTTGAAGGATTTGGTATTGATTTTGGAACACTTTTTACTACAGGACATGACAATTATTGAAATCTTTATTCCATATTTGGCATTGATAAAAACCCTTTAGACTCAGAATACCTGAAGATACTACAGGAATAGTTACTGTGGCTACCTTCTGCAACTGATGATAGGGCACTAACTCACTGTCCTCACTGTTCCACACCACATGATGCACTTCAAACAGGAGACGCACCACAGGGATCCTTCTCAATGTGGTGGGTTTCTCCTGCAGGGTTCACTGTATCTCAAACTCAACCTGTCACACTTCTGCATGGGTCATTCAAAGATTGCCTTCTTGACTTCCCTGTCTGGATCCTCTGGACACACGGACCGGACTCTGAACAGCAGGGACCAGAATCTTTGTTGTTCAATTGGCCCTTCGTCCTAAGGGAGGAGTTAGATGAGCAGCTGCAATGAATAGTTATCACCTTTAGTGGCTGCCAGGAGTGGTTGGGTACTCATCATGGTGTTTCAGAAAGGGCTCAGTGGGCAGCTCTTCACCAAAACCATCCGACTGGATTCTTCCATGAACGAAACACAGATATATCAGATACAGCTCAATGGTTTATTGTGCAACAGTTTATGCAGTGTTCTCTGCTTGTGGGGGCTTGAATCATCCCTGTGACCATTACATGGTTCTTCCTGATGCTGGTCTGCCCATATCAAAGCTTAAGCTGTTTTATAACCACTCTCACTCAACCTCCTCCCAGCATGCAGCTCTTCAAGGAAAGTACTAATTAACTACTCACATGAAAGCCCTATGGAGAGGATGTGATATCAGCAAACATCCTCTCAAAATGTCTCTTACTGTCTTTAGATTCCCTAGAAGAAAAAGTCACCTGTCAGTGAGGCTTGCCCACTAGTCATAACTGCACTATATTCAATTATGCGTGTTCATATTTTGTTGTTATATTTTTGTTTAACCACATGGGGCACAAGAGGGCTTAAAGCTAGCTTCAAGATCCAGCAGGAAGTTGAGATACAAAGTCAACAGTATTTTTGACCATACTGTATCACAGCTACAAGGTTTGGGGGTTTTAAAGGGAAATTTACAAATGTATGGATGTGTGATTCTTCACTCTAGCTTGTGAAATGAGTTTGGATAGAGGCTTAGCCAACCTCCGTCTTTACAGAGACTTAATTGGATTTTATCTACCTTTGTAGGAAAGTAACTACAATGTGTGTCTCATTTCTTGCATAAGGCTGCAGAGCAAAAACTTATGACTGGTGAAATACATATACACAAGCAGTCCATAAATGTATGACATATATTTTGGCCCTTTGTGTTCAAGTTTGAGGCTCTGATTTTTATTAAATTCAAGATCCACTGCTGACAAAAAAGACTAGATAGACTAGACAGCTCAGAAAAATCTTCTTCTGAAGTCTAACAATTTTTGCTCGCTCAGGAAATGAAATGAAAAATCTTCAGTGCAATATGTAATAAGGAATATTTAAGAAAAAAGTGGTGAAATCACTTCTAATAATATAACTGAAACACCTCCTCAAATGGATATATACATGTGTTACACTCCATCAAATATTAGATATTTATTAAAATGTACAGACTTATTATTCGTAGAAAGACATACAGATAAAGAACATGTTAGTTAACAAGAATAACAAGTTATAGTGCTCTGTCTGAGGTTTAGAGATGATCTAGAAATGCTGTGATGTGAGGCTTATACTTATTGATAATATACCTTTCTGTATACATTCATGTTACTGATAATATACCTTTTCATATACATAAAATTAAATAAAGTGTAACGCCAGGAGCGACGGTAGATATAATGGCAGACACAAACACTGAGGAGAGCGAGATTTATTAAAGGGCATTCCAAAAGAAGGGTCATACAGGCAGGTCAAATCCGTGAGAGAATCCGAACAGGAAATATAACCAATACGTAAAGACATAATTAAACAAGAACAAACAAGCAGAAACCAAAACACACATGAGAACACAAATGTACACAGGGCTGAAGATAAACACAATACAATGCGATACAATACACTTGCATTCAGATACGAAATAACCAGTGACATACCAGACCAAACTGAGGATATAAATAGACCATAACTAACAAGAGACACCTGACTCCGTTAACGAGGGGAAGGGTTACAAAATACAAGGCGGGACTAAGAACACACATGGCTAGCAAAACAAAACAGGCATGACTGACAGGTGGAGGAGGGTCAAATCATGACAAAGTCTAATCTAAATGTATATTAATGAGGCTGATGTGAAATATTCCATAGAAGCATAATCATAGCCCTTTTATATAAAGTGCGTAATAATGCCTTTGCTGTTAGAGAGAAATGTTCTTTGCTGTTAGAAACACAGAAATGTTCTAAATCTTCAAGCTACAATTGAATTTTCCAGAGAGCTGACATAAGCTGGAATAAAGGTGATCCACACAGCACAGAATATGAGCATGCTGAATGTGATGAATTTGGCTTCATTAGTGTTATCAGGCAGGTTCCGTTGTAGAAAAGCCAAAATAAAACACAGGAAAGCCAGGAGTCCAATATAACCCAGAACAGCCCAGAATCCTATAGCAGAACCTAAACCACATGCCAAGATGATCTTTTCCTTGTACTACTTGTTTTGTTAAAACCATTTCATGATATATTTAAATTGTTACAGTGCATAAGTTGTTGGCTCTGACGATGTATAACGGAGAACACTGTCAGAATGATGGCTAGAGTGTCATTCGGTTTGGGTAGGCTTACGTGCATTACATTTAACTACAGTTGTAGTGCAGGTGCGGAGTACTAGTCATTAGACTTCATTGAGTTTTATCCGTCAAACACAATAGCAAAATAATATGGCAAAGGCTGCAATATTCGGACTCTTATTTTACCTGTGGAATTCCAAAAGGACCGAACATTCTGGCCATGCTAATTGACGCAGAGGAAGTAGAATCTCCTACGACAGCAGGTACAGTGGCAGCTGCAGATTTAAAACAATAACTTGTGTCGTTGACGGGGTCCAAGCCGTTTTCACATTGTAAAGCAACTTTGATTGCCATCTGTACATCAGAGCACGAGTCGTATATCTGGAAGCCTAATGTGATGTCCGGTAGGAGATCGGTTCTGTTGTTGATCTCGCGGATGGTGAACTCCATGGCACGGGCGAAGCGTAATTGCCTGAAGTCCATGCTGCGTGGGATACAGTAAAGCAAATTAAGAAATAGGACACCTTTGGTAATACCAACATGTGTTATATTTACAAGTCGTTAAAGCAATACATATATGTGTGTACAAAATATTAGAGAACATGTTTGATCCTAATTAGCATTTCTCAGTCATTCTACCAAAATACCCTGCTCTCTGTACTGCCCAGTCCACTCTCATAGACAGACCTCCCAGAGCACTGTAACTGTGGTGGCAGCCTGGTGTAGGTGTTCTCTCCTGAATTTGTGTAGAAATGTATGGCAAAAATCCCTCCAATTATAATATCACCATTCATAGAAAGCTCTGGAATCTGAGGCTCAGCCCACAGTCTGCAGCTGACTGGGTTTGCTTTACATCCTGCAGGGCTGAACACAGTCATCCACAGCACTGATACAAATGGCACCAGACATAAAGTGATCTGCATGGTGGGCTTGGTGCCTCCCAGCACTCTGAAAGTCTGGAAGTCTGATCTACAGTGGTTTACATACAGTGGTTTATATAGCTGTGTTTCTGTTAAGTGCTTGTGTCAGTAGTTGTGGGTGTGGACTTGATACGGGACCATGAGCATAACTGTATATTCATTGTTAATCTTTTTGCAAGTAACTATTATTTCTATATCACTGGTTTATAATTGAGTCTCTGTAGAGCAAAAATGAAAATTAACCTTCAGGAATCTTCTTCAGTATGAACAGAATAAACAGTATTTATGGTAGAGCTGTTAAATAATAATAATAATAATACATTTTATTTATAAAATAAATAAAAGCACCGAACTCGAGGACTCCTTTATATAGCTATTATCTCCGTTTCTTTTGAGTTATTCCTTGCTTCAAGCCTGAGTATTTTAGTTGATTTAAGATGGAAAATAAAGGAATGTCTGAACAGCCTACGACTCCCGCTGTGATCCGTACCCCGTTACAGAATGTGCAGCCTGGTGCAGCGGGAGTTAGCCAGCCATCCGCCATCGACGTGCTCAACGCTCAAATCGAGCGCCTGAACATGCAACAACAGGAGATGGGTGAGCTACGGCAAGTTGTGCAGGCCTTGAACAACAATGTTCAGTCCCTCTCTCTGCAGGTTAATACACCTCCACCGTCAGTGGTGGAGAGTGTGCGACTACCTCTTGCGCCCCCCGAGCCGTATGGAGGTGATCCCGAGGAGTGTGAGGGCTTCCTGGCGCAATGCGGACTATATTTCGCCTACCAAGCTGGACTTTCAGACCAGGCAAAGGTATCATTCGTCCTATCTCGCCTTAAGGACAAAGCCCTGAAATGGGGAGCGGCCCTCCTCACTGGAGAATCCCCCCTCCTCAGAAATTATGAACAATTTAAATGTGAATTCAAAGAAGTATTCTTTCATCCCCGGCAAGGCCGTGCTTGCGGGCAAGACCTGCTGGGGATGCGCCAAGGAAATAAAACTGCTGCTGAGTTCGCCCTAGAGTTCCGCACCGTAGCAGCGGGAAGTGGATGGAACAACGCAGCCTTGGTAGACGTCTTTATGGCCAGCTTGCGTCCTGGGCTACGCGCTGAACTCGCGTGTCGCCAGGAGCAAGAGACATTAAATGGCATAATCCGCCTGGCGATCACATTTGACCGTTTGCTTACGGAACGAAAAATGCCGCCCACGAGACCGGAGAATAGACGAAGACGCCACCCTGACCAGAACGATGAGGAAGCCGAACCCATGCAGCTGGGAGGCACTCAGCCGGTGCACAAGAGGATTCCTCTAACGCCAGAGGAGAAAGCCCGGGTGAGTAGCTCTATGGTAAATCAGCTATTAACTTTGGAAATAACGGTGACTCACCGCTGTGTCACTGTGGTTGTCGCTGCTCTAGTCGACTCCGGAGCCGCGGGAAACTTGATGAGTGCCGAGCTGGCTGGAAGGATGAAGATTCCCTTACGGACGCTTATGGAACCTCGCAAAGTGTATGCACTGGACGGCCGGCCTGTGGCAGGCGGTGTTTTGCATTGTCACACCTCCCCCCTCACTGTCTCTATCCAAGGTGTCTCACTCTCTTTAGTTTTTTGTGTTCTCCCAGGGTTAACGCGGGATATCACATTGGGGTTGCCCTGGCTCCAAGAATATCAGCCGCAAATTAACTGGAGGGAGGGCACCTTAGCGCAGTGGAGAAAGGCGGAGGAACAACCCGCGAGCCACGCCCCTGTTCAGATTCAATCCACCACCGTCGAGAGTCCTAACGCGACCGACCACTTAACTATTCCTGAGCAATACCAGGATCTAGCGGAAGTGTTTAGCCAAAAAAAGGCCACACAGCTCCTTCCGCACCGTCCTTGGGATTGCAAAATCGAACTCAAGGTGGGGAGTAAACCCCCAAGAGGAGCAGTCTACCCTCTGTCCCTGGAGGAAGAAAAAAGCCATGCAGCAGTATGTCAGCGAGGCATTAGCGCAGGGCTATATCGTCCCTTCCACTTCGCCAGCCTCAGCCAGTGTCTTTGTTAAAAAGAAGGACGGCGGGCTGAGGCCTTGCGTGGACTATCGAGGGCTCAATTCCCTCTTGGTGGGTTACGCCTATCCGCTGCCTCTAGTGCCTTCGGCACTGGAGCAGTTGCGAGAAGCGGTTATCTTCACCAAACTAGACCTACGCAGCGCGTATAATCTCATCCGTATCCGAGAGGGGGATGAGTGGAAGACGGCGTTCAGTACCACATCTGGACATTACGAGTACCGTGTCTTGCCATATGGCTTGGCATCGGCTCCGTCCGTCTTCCAAGCATATATTAATGAAGTTCTGCGTGAGTTTTTGGGTAGATGTGTCGTCGCTTACATCGACGACATCCTCATCTATTCTCGCTCCGCAGATCAACATATGCATGATGTGCGAGCCGTACTCCACACTCTCTTGCGCAATCGTTTGTATTGCAAGCTCGAGAAGTGTGCGTTCCATCTACGGGAAGTCAGCTTCCTTGGCTACAACATCCAGCCAGGCTCTGTGCACATGCAGCCAGGTAAGGTGGAGGCGGTAACCGGATGGACTCGTCCGCACACACGGCGCGAGCTCCAGAGGTTTCTGGGCTTCGCGAATTTCTATCGGCGGTTCATCCGCGCGTTTAGTTCTATCGCGAAGCCTCTAACTGACCTACTGCGCGGAGGAGCGAAAAAGCTGGTCTGGACCGAAGTCGCGGAGAGAGCCTTTGAAAGATTGAAGCAGGCTTTCGTCAATGCGCCTGTCCTTCACCAGCCGGATCCAACCAAACCGTTCATTGTAGAGGTAGACGCCTCCAATGTGGGCGTGGGAGCCGTGTTATCTCAGCGGCTGAAGAAAGGCTCTTCTCCTCGCCCCGTGGCCTTTTTCTCAAGAAAACTTTCCGCGGCGGAGTGCAATTACGGAGTCGGTGACCGAGAACTTTTAGCGATGCGCCTCGCGTTCGAGGAATGGAGGCACTGGCTAGAGGGTGCAGCACACCCCTTTCTCGTGTTGACTGACCATAAGAACCTGGAATACCTCCGCACGACGAAGAGAATGAACGCTCGACAGGCACGCTGGTCTCTGTTCTTTTCTCACTTCCGTTTTCAGGTGACATACAGACCTGGAGAGAAGAACGCTAGAGCGGATGCGCTCTCTAGATCTTTCCCCGGCAGCGCCGAATCGACCAGTGAAGAACCCGTGCTTTCTCCCGAGTGCTTTATAGGAGCTATTAATTGGGAGATCGATCGAGCGATTGAGGCGGCGAATCCTCACCCAGACTGCCCACCAGAGAAAAGGTATGTGCCCCAAGCGCAGCGCACCGCACTGATACACTGGGCACATACCTCCCTCGGCACAGGACATCCCGGGCCACCAAAACTTCCCAGCTCCTAGGGCTAGGCTATTGGTGGCCAGGGATGTATGCGGACGTTCGACTCCACGTCCAATCCTGCCAAGAGTGTGCGCGCAGCAAAGTGCCGAGGACGCCGCCAGCTGGTAAGCTACTTCCGTTACCCGTACCTAAAAAACCTTGGACGCACATTGCCGTCGATTTTCTAACCGATCTACCTGTCTCCGAAGGTAACAACACCATCCTCGTGATAGTAGATCGGTTCTCCAAGATGGTGCGTTTCCTGCCCCTGCCCGGTCTGCCAACCGCCTGGGAGACTGCGGACTTGCTGTTCAGGCACGTGTTCAGACAATTCGGCTTGCTGGAGGACATCGTGTCTGACAGGGGTCCGCAGTTTACATCGAGAGTCTGGCGTGAGTTCATGTCAAAACTGAACATCACTGTCAGTCTCACGTTGGGCTATCACCCCCAGGCGAACGGGCAGGTGGAACGGGTTAACCAGGAACTGGGCAGGTTCCTAAGAGCTTACTGTAGTGAGCATCAGGAGTCATGGTGTTCGATGCTCACGTGGGCCGAGTACGCTCAAAATTCCTTGGTCCAGACCAGCTCCGGAATTACTCCGTTCGAATGCGTACTCGGTCGTCAGCCACCCTTGTATCCCTGGAACGTGTCTTCTTCCGATCAGCCCCTCATTGAAGACTGGTGTAAGAGGAGTGAGCGCGTCTGGGAGGACACCCACCAACGCTTGCTGGTTGCTGTAAGACGTTTTCAAGAGAAGGCAGACCGTCGAAGGTCAGAAGCGCCCGAGTACAAGGTGGGTGACAAGGTATGGATCTCTACCAAGGACGGACGGCTTGGAACACCAGGTAAGCTCGGGGACCGGTATGTCGGCCCGTACGTCATTACCGACTGTATTAACCGTGTGACGTTTAAGCTCGGGTTACCTGGAGACAGAAGAGTGTCCAAAGCGTTCCATGCCTCTGCCTTGAAGCCCTATAAAGAGGGACCCCTGGAGGAACAGGGAGGAAGTGGACCCCCGCCGCCGATGATGCTGCCGGATGGTCCCGCTTATGCCGTCAACCGTATCCTTGATTCCAGGTTCCGAGGAGGCGGCATACAATACCTGGTGGATTGGGAAGGTTATGGGCCCGAGGAACGGTCCTGGATTCCGGCCTCCCAAGTTTTGGACCCCTCTTTGCTAGCCGCTTTCCACCGTGAGTACCCGGAGCGTCCTGCTCCGCGACGCCCGGGACGTCCTAGGAAGACGCGGCTGGAGGGATCCTTGGGGGGGGGATATGTCACGGGAGCCAGGCAGGGAGGCCAGCAGAGGGCGTACACTCGCGCACGCGTATTCACACGCTCTACACCGGCACGCCAGCACACCCCATCTCACACTAAACCCCTCCCACGCTCACAATCACCGGAATACTAAGCACCTGTTATGTCTCACCATCACAGGTATTTAAGTCCACAGGTCCGGTCGTTCGGTGCTGCACATTGAGGATCAAGAGAGAGGACCTGCGCATCCTTGCCTTCCAAGAAGATCAGCACCGAACTCGAGGACTCCTTTATATAGCTATTATCTCCGTTTCTTTTGAGTTATTCCTTGCTTCAAGCCTGAGTATTTTAGTTGATTTAAGATGGAAAATAAAGGAATGTCTGAACAGCCTACGACTCCCGCTGTGATCCGTACCCCGTTACAGTAAGATGAAAAATAAAGCATGGATGTCACGGTGAGAAGGCGGGTTCGCCACCAGAGGGCACCCGCGAGAGCACCTGGCACACGTCACACCCTCACCTGGCATAGGCGCACACCCACACCTCGCACGTCACTCCCCCTTCTCATTCTCCCGAATACTAAACACCTGTGCACGGTATTTGGGATGCCTTCTTAAGCCCACAGGTCCTGTCGTTCAGTGCTGCGCATTGGCCTTCCTTGGACGGATCTCGCTACGCCTATCCTGGATACAGAAGTGCTGCTCCTGAACGACGCCTCGGGGAACTCTGCTATATTTTCTGTTCAAGACGTTATTGGGCACGATTGCCTTTATTTCTGTTTTCCCCTATTTTGAGTATGGATAATAAAGCTGCTGGAAGCTCGCTACCCTCGCCTCCTGCTTTCTGTCAAAATACGTTACAGAATGCGCAGCCTGAAGAAGCAGGAGGCAGCGAACCTTCCGCGTTAGAAGTCCTAAACGCTCAAGGCTTGTTGCTGGAGCAGCATCACCACGAGATGGGTGAGTTGAGGAATTTGATGCGTACGCTGACCACGTCTGTCCAAGTTTTGTCGCAGCAGGCTAGTCAAACCCGGTCCAACGAGTGGAGGGGGTGAGGCTACCCTTGGCTCCCCCAGAGGCTTACGATGGAGACCCCGGAAGTGCGAGGATTCCTGGCCCAGTGCAGTTTATACTTCAGATATCAAGAGCACCTTACGGACCAGGCAAAAGTATCTTTTGTTATCTCGCGGCTCAGCGGCAAGGCATTGGCCTGGGGAGCCGCGCTATTGGCGGGTGAGTCCCCGCTATTATCATATTATGAAACATTTCATAATGAATTAAAAGAAGTGTTTCACCACCCACGCCAAGGAAGGGCGTGTGGACAGACCCTGCTGACAATGCGGCAGGGGAACCAAACAGCGGCCGCATTCGCACTCGAGTTCCGCACTGTCGCAGCTGGGACGGGGTGGAACGACGCGGCGCTCACGGACGCCTTCCTAGCGGCTCTAAAGCCCCAGCTACGCGCTGAACTCGCGTGCAGGCAAGAAAATGAGCCGTTTAACGCGGTTGTTCGTATGGCGATAACCTACGATCGGCTACTACAAGAGAGGAATGCTCCCGGAGGACGGGCGACGAGAGTCGCGCGCATAAGATCTCCCCCGAGAGGACTACGAAACTGGAAGCCACCAGAACCGATGCAGATAGGAGCAGCTGAGCCAGCGGAGACGGATCACCCAGCACCGGACAGCGGAAGAGCTCGGGTGAGTAGATCCGAGATGGCTCAGTTGCTGACTATAAAAGTGACACTTACTTACTGTTGCGCTCCACCTCCTCTTGTCTTAGCGCAGCGTGTCCGTTTGATGCAAAAAAGAAAACAATCACCAGTCTTGTGCCTTTTAATCTTTTATTAAAGGAAGCATAAAATAAATGCAGAGATCTCTGGAGAGTACACCACAAGAGGGAACAGCATAAGCTATTCCAACAGCTCGGAGTGTAACTCTGAGCCAGTCAGCGTCTGTCCCTATCTTTATAATCAGAACCTGAGTGTGGCCCCCACCCCTGTTGGAATACCCCAAAGTCTACTGGTAAAGAACTGCTGGTCTGTTCCCTTCCGATTGTCAAAAGCACCATTTACATTTGACAGTTGCAAAGATAAAAGACCCTTATCAGCATCCTGTGTCAACAGACCCTTTTTCTGTTTTCCAACTTCCATCTACGCCCTTAAAACATACTCATCAGCATTTACCATCTATATGACACTCTTAACACTAAGCAGTTTGATTAATAATGCAATAGTAAATTATAATGCATGATGCCAAGCAGTTGATTACTAATGAAATGCTAGCAAAATATAAAGTATTAAAATATGATTCCCAACAATACCCTCTTTTGATCTCT
>JAGXOD010000257.1:0-43298 GCA_020368025.1 Brachyhypopomus occidentalis | reverse complement strand
CATCCACCTACACGTACCGAACACGCACTCTCACACACACACACATATATATACATACACATACACACACGCTAGACGATCCCCAGTCCCTTATTTGTTGTACTGTTTATTATGGAGTGTGTTTAATAAATGTTTTCTGTGTTAAACGCTGTTGTCTGAGTCGTTGTCTCTCCGTTATAACCTGAAGCCAGAACTATTATTCGAACTAAAAACCTTCAGATTTAAAGTTTGTTTATCCAACTAATTGGGCTGCGGAAGTTGGCCAGATCTTAGATAGATCAAGTTTATATTAAATTAAGTAAAGCTAATGCTATCTGAGCTTCCGCCATTTCGTAGGTAATTTTATGAGACTGATTACTTAATAAATTTGGCCCGCACCTACACTGAGTTTGGATTGCCCTTGGATTTAAATCTCGCTCTCCTCTGCATTTGTGTCCGCCTCTTTACCCACCGTCGCTCCTGGCGTTAGTGTGTGTGCATGTGTATGTGCTTTAATTTGTACGTGTGTGTGTATAAGAATGTGTGTATGTGTGTGTGAGAGAGAGAGGATATTGACTGTGTGTGAGAGAGAGGATATTGACGATGTGTGTGTGTGTGAATGTGTGTGTGTATAAAGAGTCAGTAAGTCAGTAACTCACTGTAGTTTCTCCAGTGTACAGTGTGGATCCTCCAGTAGAGCAGAGAGCTGCTTCACTCCTGAGTCTCCTGGTTTATTGTGGTTCAGATTCAGGTCTCTCAGGTGTGATGAGGGGTTTGACCTCAGAGCTGAACACAGAGCAGCACAGCCTTCCTCTGTAATACTGCACCTAGACAGACTGTAGAGAGAAGGAGAAAAACTCCCCACACTTACAGATCAACACACTCACACAAACACAGACACTGTGTGTATTCAGGAGAACATGCAGTGATGTGTGTGTGTGTTTGTAGATAGAGAACAAAGAAGAAAGTGTGTGTATGTGAATCTAATTAATACAGTGATAGTGTGTGTCTCAGAGAAAAAAGGGGGATACTGACTGTGTGTGTGTGTGTGCGTGTGTATGTGTGGGTGGGTGTGTATTTGTGTGTGTGAGAGAGAGAGAGAGAGAGAGAGAGAGAGAGAGAGAGAGGATATTAACTGTGTGCATATATGTGTGTGTATAAAGTGTCAGTAAGTCAGTAACTCACTCTAGTATCTCCAGTGTACAGTGTGGATCCTCCAGTAGAGCAGAGAGCTGCTTCACTCCTGAGTCTCCTGGTTCATTGTAGTTCAGATTCAGCTCTCTCAGGTGTGATGAGGGGTTTGACCTCAGAGCTGAACACAGAGCAGCACAGCCTTCCTCTGTAATACTGCAGCTATACAGACTGTAGAGAGAAGGTGAAAAGCTCCTCACACTTACAGATCAACACACGTGAACACAAACACAGACACTGTGTGTGTATTCAGGACAGACATGCAGTGATATGTGTGTGTGTGTGTTTGCAGAGAGAGAATAAGCAAGAAAGTGTATGTGAATCTAATTAATACAGTGATAGTGTCTCAGAGAAAAAAGGGGGATACTGACTGTGTGTGTATGTGTGTATTTGTGTGTGTGAGTGTGAGTGTGTGTATGTGCATGTGTCGGTGTGTGTGAGAGAGAGAGAGAGAGAGGATATTAACTGTGTGTATATATGTGTGTGTATAAAGTGTCAGTAAGTCAGTAACTCACTCTAGTATCTCCAGTGTACAGTGTGGATCCTCCAGTAGAGCAGAGAGCTGCTTCACTCCTGAGTCTCCTGGTTCATTGTCGGTCAGATTCAGCTCTCTCAGGTGTGATGAGGGGTTTGACCTCAGAGCTGAACACAGAGAAGCACAGCCTTCCTCTGTAATACTGCAGTCAGACAGACTGTAGAGAGAAGGAGAAAAGCTCCTCACACTTACAGATCAACACACACACTCACACAAACACAGACACTATGTGTGTTTCCAGGAGAGACATGCAGTGATATGTGTGCGTGTGTGTATAAAGAGTCAGTAACTCACTGTAGTTTCTCCAGTGTACAGTGTGGATCCTCCAGTAGAGCAGAGAGCTGCTTCACTCCTGAGTCTCCTGGTTTATTCCAGCTCAGATTCAGCTCTCTCAGGCGTGATGAGGGGTTTGACCTCAGAGCTGAACACAGAGCAGCACAGCCTTCCTCTGGAATACTGCAGTTAGACAGACTGTAGAGAGAAGGAGAAAAACACACGTGAACACATATCTCTCCCGCACACGCGTGGCCACACACTCGCTCGCACACACAGATCTCATAGTGGGAAAACCGCGCGAGGAACCGTCACACTACAGCAGTCATCATACACACGCACTGCGGTCTGTCCAAGTGTCCAAAATGAGTCTGGAGCAGCAAAATCATGTAAAAATTTATATTTCATATTTAACACACATCACTTAAATGCATCTTCTTCATAAACACACACAACCTATAAGACCCGTATATGAATTCAGACCTCAACATGATGCTGAGAATGTGCTAGTTAAGCTGTTAGCTTATGTTAACTGACCCAACTAGCGGATTAGCTTCGTCTGTGTTGGTTAAACATTAGTAATGATCTATTTATTCAACACCAGATACCGCAGCCTCTCTGACACTTTTAGAGTGTCTGAAAAGTGTTCAGATTTCTGTGTGAATAAATACAACACAGTTAGTGTGTGTTTAGTGTTTAATAAAAATACAGTGTGTTAAGCAGATGTCACAACCTCCTCACTCCTGAGACTAAGTGTAACAACAATCTCCCTTGGTGAGTGTATCTGTAGATTCTGTGTGGCAGGGAGAATCAGTCTATTTGGATGATGGATTCTCCCATTTGGATGATCTTAACATGGGGACACAGGGCCTCTCTGACACTTTTAGAGTGTCTGACGAGATCAGGGCCGTGATGAAAGCTTCATCGTTTGTAAATAAAATCAAGGAAATGAAACCTCAGCTTTCACTACTGTGGAAAACCATTTACACACGTGTGGGCCGAGACTTAATGTTGCTGTTTGTATTAGGACTGTTGTGAACCTCGTCACTGAAGAACGGTTCTCTGAGTATTTCCAGCTGAGATCACAACAAAGAGGATCAGGAACCCCTTGACCTTTGACCCCATAGGAGTGTCTGAGGATCTGATCTGTGCTGATCTGATCTGTGCTGAACAGGAGAAGCTGCTCCAGTTACGGTGAGATCTAGAATTTAAACAGGGTGTTATCCTCTCAGGAGAGGCGGAAAGGAAAACACGGAAGAGAGAAACTGACAGGGAGGTGATTGACAGCGGGGCGGGGCTAGACGTGACACACAGAGATCAGAGTGGTCACATCATGGTCACTTTTGCACACACACATCACCAGATGGTGAGTTGTTATTCATGACTGTAAATCACTGTCCAACCACCAGCTGTGAGTGCAGGTGATACGAATATGTGGCGAGTTGTGATCGGTCAGTGGTGTCAAACCCTGGTCTGTCTATCTCTCTCTCTCTGTCCCCCTCTCTAGTTCAACATTATCGAACAGTTATTGGCATTAATATAATAAAGTACTCGGTTGCCAAAGCAACTAACAGGAAACAAGCAAGAATAAACATAACATACATAAGTGATTATAGACTATAGATATTATAGGTTGGAATAGAGCATTAGAAATTACATTGAGTGTTCGTACACTTTTTTGACAATTAATTTCCATGACTGATGCAAATTTTAATGACTATACATTCTCTAAACATATGTGTAGACATAAAAAACAAAACATGTCTTCACAGGATGTAACGTTTGTAGGACAGGACAGGAGGCTGGACGCACATGCGGACCAAGGATGTCTTTTAATAAAGACTTACAGGGGGATTTACAGGAGTACACTACATACAAAGGTAATTAAATACAAACTAACAAACAAACTAGAATCAAATATACAGGCATAAACCGGGGAAACCAGACAGCATAACGACATGGGTACTCACAAGGGACCAGAAACAACCGACAAGGGAACAGGGCAAACATGGGGCTTTTAAACACTGGAAACAGGGGAATACAAACAAGGCAGGGCTGGAGACGAATAACGAGAGGGGTGTGACAGGAACAGATCAGACAAGGAACAACAGAAGACACGGACAGGACTGACTAGGGAATGGATCCAGACAAGGTAGACAGAAGACAAGGACTGGACTAACAACAGGAAGGATCCTTACGTGACACAGGATTTGTACGAATAGTGGGAATTAGCCACCTTTAGCACCCATAGCACCTCTGCGGTAAGGGCTTCATTTCTGGAAACAGAACTTGAAAGGGTACTTTGTTTGCTGGTGAATGAGAGGGAAGCACCGAGGGTGGCAGAGGGTGTCGCGTTGGTCGGCGGGGTTAAAAAGCCGCTAATGGGGTTGAGGGTTGACTCTCGCACCACAGCAGCAGCCCGGTGTTTAGCCCCTTTAGCATGGCTAGTTAGCGCTGCCTCGAAAATGTTCGAAATGTCGAACGTTTTACCACACAGTGCAGATTTTGCACATCCCGTGTATTTGTCTCTCAAGCCATGCCTTGTATTTGTCCAACTGAAGCCAGCCATTGTTGAATCGGCATTTACCAGGTATTACGCTAATTTACAGCACAAGCTACAGCTCCGTGTGGAGTACGACGCTAACGTTACACCTCGTAACGCACAGAACGTGTGAAATTACGTGAGTGCTCTGCACGAAAGTAAAAAAAATTGCTATATTTTATTCTATATTTTTTTCAACTTTTCAGTTATCGGAACGACATACATTTATTGTGTGAAGCAAATTTCCATGACGTTTCCAAAACTTTTGGGTATTTTTATTTTTCCAAAACTTATCCAGGCCTGGAAATTGCTATTTTCAAATTCCATAACTTTTCCAGGTATTTAATGACCGTACGAACCCTGTACGTTATTTGCAGAGTTATTACTAACCAATATAGGAACAGGAAAATAAGAGTCAAGACCATTTCTAAATACATAATAATATAACAATAATTTAATATAATAGCATAACAATATAAATATATAATAATATAACAATAATCATTAGTTTGCTTGTCCTCACTGGTTGTCCTTCATGTTGTAGCAGACTGACACATATCGTGCTGTGTGTGTGATCAGTTCACTCTTCTCTTCTAATATGTAGAGCAGTTTCTCAGTGTCACTGCAGCGCTGGAACTCAGGGGAGATGCTCATTACCTTCCTGTAGAATTCCTTTCTAACGGGGTCATATTTAGGACATTCAGTAAGAAAGTGCAGCTCTGTCTCCACCACTGAGAGCTCACAGTGTGAACACAGTCTGGCCTCTCTGGGTAACCAGCTCGGTCTGCGTCGGCCAGTTTCAATGACCAGACTGAGGAAGATAATGATAATGACTCAGTGAGCTCAATTTGTGCTCATTTATTGTTGTCATGTAGGTTGCTAATGTGTAGTGTCGATTTAGGGTCAAATAGCATTGGGGTTGTGTTGTTGTGTAGTTTGTGTAACGCGGTGACTGGGAGAAACGGTAATCACCGCGTCAGGGCACGAAAATTAAATGGATCCAAGTGCCGGATTGCAATACGAGTAACCACAATGCACGCTGAAGAGCGGGGGAGGCAGGCAGACACAGGGAAACGGGAAAAAACTCCAACTCAAAAGACGCAGAATAATTACAACGCTTAAGAACAAAAATATCCAATAAACGTGAGGGATAAATAAATGAGAAAGTAGAGGGAACGCGGAGGGGCTCGACGCGTAGAAAAAAAACACCAAAGCAACGTGTGGAAGAGCACTAGAGAAGGGAAACAGAAAATAACGCGGAAAAATACTCAAACTGAATTCGACCGCACGCATGCGGGAGGAAAAAAAATAATAAAGGGAACTGAAACGATCGCGGAAAATACTCAACGCGCAAAAAGGGGTAAAAAAACAAAAGACGCCAGGGGAAGTATCTGGCTAGCTGGCAAACGCCGTGACAACACAAAACCCTTCCCAAACAAAAGCAAAACCGGATAGGAAATATAAAGCAGGGGGAAAACTTGAGGGAGGCCAGGGAGCGGCGCAGGAGGTAGATACTCGAATAACGACAGGGGAAATAACCAGAGAAAACAGATGGTGGCGAAACACCAACGAGCGTAACCGGGAACCAACAAGAGAGAACGGGTTGAGAAACGTGATGCATAGAGACCAAAACGATTCAGCAGAGATCCTTCACAACTCACCTTCTTAAGTAGGAGGAAGAACAGATGTGACGAATCACTACTGATTGAGCCGAGTTAGCCTAGAGCTGTAGATTCTGTGTGGCAGGGAGAATCAGTGTATCTGTATGATGGATTCTCCCATTTGGATGAGTCATTATCTTCCTCATTTTGTTCTCATTTATTGTTGTCATGAAGGTCGCTAATGTGTAGTGTCAATTTAGGGTCAAATAGCATTGGAGTTTGTGTTGTTGTTGTTGTGTAGTTTGTCTCTCTCTCCCTCACTCTTTCTATACCTTTCTCCTTCTGTCCATCTATTAGGTAACATTTAGGTAATATTCTGTACGCTGCATTTCTATTACTAATATTCTGTACATTGCATATATAACCAGTTGTAATGTGCAGTTGTGTTATGCTAATCAATCTTGTGTTACAAGAAACGTATGTGAATCTCTGTTCTTCAGATAACATTATGTAATGTAGATGCTAAAGTCAGTAATAATATTAAATTGGTTATGCACACACACACAACACTTTAGAGAGAGAGAGAGAGAAAGAAACAGAGGTGTGATATTTATTTTTTGCAGTTAACAATGTCCTCAGTCTTATTATGATTTTGTACTGATTGTATGATGCTTATAGGAAACTCTCCCCCAGTGCTGTAATGTGTTTATGAATGAAAATACTCACTCAGCTTTTCTGGATGCTGTGACCACTGGCATCAGTCTCAGTAGACATTCCTCTGATGGGTCATATTTCCACAGGACAAACTCATCCAGCTCCTCTTCTGAGTTCAGCAACACAAACACCAGAGCTGACCACTGAGCAGGAGAGAGTCTGGCTCCAACAAGACGACCGTCACCTCCTCTCTTCAGGTATGTTTGGACTTCCAGCACTAGAGAATGATCATTCAGTTCATTCAGACAGTGGAACAGATTGATGGATTTCTCTGGAGAGGGATTCTGCCTGATCTTCTCCTTGATGTGCTTGACTGTTTCCTCTTTGCTGTGAGAGCTGCTTCCTGTCTGTGTCATTAGGCCTCGTAAGAGAGTCTGATTGGACTCCAGTGAGAGACCCAGAAGGAAGCGGAGGAAAAGGTCCAGGTGTCCATTCTCACTCTGTAAGGCCTTGTCCACTGTGTTCTTAAGGAAGTCAGACATTGTTGATCTTTTTCTGTGTGTTCTCTTTTTCTGTTCCAGCACATTTGTGTTGTTGGAGATGAAGGAGAGAAATGCATATAAAGCAGCCAGAAACTCCTGAACACTCAGATGCACAAAGCTGAACACCTTCCCCAGGTGCAGCACAGACTCCTCTCTGAACATCTGGGTACACACTCCTGAGTACACGGACACTTCTTTGACATCAATGCCACATTCTCTCAGGTCTTCCTCATAGAAGATCAGGTTGCCCTTTTCCAGTTGTTGGAAAGCCAGTTTTCCCAGTGCCAGAACAATATTTCTAGTCTGGTGAGAATCAGGGTCAGTTTTGCCATGGTACTTTCTGTCCTTGTGTTTGATGTGAAAGATCAGTAAGTGTGTGAACATCTGAGTCAGAGTCTTGGGGATCTCTCCACTCTCTGCTTCACCCAACATGCTCTCTAGAACAGTGGCTGCAATCCAACAGAAGACTGGAATGTGGCACATGATGTAGAGGCTTCTTGATGACTTCATGTGTGTGATGATTCTATTGGCCAGACTCTGGTCACTGATTCTCTTCCTGAAGTACTCCTCTTTCTGAGGGTCACTGAACCCTCGTACCTCTGTTACCTCGTCAACACACTCAGGAGGGATCTGATTGGCTGCTGCTGGTCGAGAGGTTATCCAGAGAGCAGAGGGAAGCAGATTCCCCTTGATGAGGTTTGTCAGCAGCACGTCCACTGAGGTCGACTCCGTTACATCACACAATCTCTCATTATTCTGGAAATCTAGAGGAAGTCGACACTCATCCAGACCATCAAAGATGAAAATGACTTTATAAGCATCACAGTCTATTAACTGTAATTGTTTTGTTTCTGGGAAAAAGTGATGAAGCAAATCCGTCAGACTGAACTGTTTCTCCTTCTTTATCAAATTCAGCTCCCTAAAAGGAAGTGGAAATATGAAGCGGACGTCCTGATTGGCTCTTCCTTCAGCCCAGTCCAGAATGAACTTTTGCACTGAGACTGTTTTTCCAATTCCAGCAACTCCTTTAGTCAGCACTGTTCTGATGGGTTTGTCTTTAAAGAGGTCATTACATTTGATGGGTGTCTCCTGTGTTGCTGGTCTCCTGGACGCTGTCTCAATCTGTCTCACCTCATGTTCATTATTGACGTTTCCACTCCCTCCCTCTGTGATGTAGAGCTCTGTGTAGATCTCATTCAGAAGGGTTGAGCTTCCATACTGTGAGATTCCTTCATTTATTCTGTTACATTTCTCCAGTAGTTTGTGTTTGAGCTTTTGCTGATATCCAGAGACCAGCTCTAAAACAACAGAAACACATGATGACAGTTATTTTATTTGGTTATTATCTCTGAAGTCAGCCCACCTTTAAAACACCTTTATTGCACTAAACCCAAATTAACTACTTCACCCTCAGCTAAAGGAAGAGGAACCTATTACAGTTACCAACTCATGTCCATATACTGTAACGTAGCCATAGCAGACGCAGAAGCAGGATCCATTTGCAGGGTCTTTAATCGGTACAATGGGCCCAGAGGTAAATGAGGAGCAGTACCACAGGCAGTGGTCAGATTCCAGAGCAGCAGTAACAGTACAAAGGGGCTAATCAACACTGAATGCTGGCAGTGCAACGGGATTACCCCTAGGGTCCCTAACTAGCAATGACTGGAGATTATTTAATCTTACCTCGAAATATTCGTTGCCACGGTGTGTAGACAGGCTATCGGGAGCTATAACTATAACTCTACATGCTGCGTCATGTTATTAGGGTCATTCTGTAACAATCTGGCTGAGCAGGTGTGACGCAAATGCAGGATATTAAGTTATTTATTAAAGCAAGAAGACCTGAGAGGGGTCTGCCCAGGAGACGCATCTGTTCGGCCTGCCACGTATGGCTTACATGGACCTCCTGGTTTTCAGACTGTTTTTGTGGTAGTGATTGTGGTAATGATGTGTGTGTGTGTCTGGTTATTGTTCATGGTGGTCATGTGTGTGTGTGTGTGTGTGTGTCTTACTGGTCTGTAGTGTGTTAGTGAGGTCTGTCTGCTCCATGACCCAGAGCTCTTACTGGTCTGTAGCGTGTTAGTGAGGTGTGTCTGCTCCATGGCCCAGAGCTCTTACTGGTCTGTAGTGTGTTAGTGAGGTCTGTCTGGTTCATGACCCAGAGCTCTTACTGGTCTGTACTGGTCTGGACTCCCTTTGATTTCTGTAGAGGTCTTCAACATTCCCTTTTGGTTCACTGTGGACAAACATAACACTGCGTTTAAGGAGGAGATATAGCAGATATTGTACAGTGCAGGCTAGATTAACTGATTTAATCCCCTAATCCAGTGTTCCTCACTCCCAGTGCTGGATGAACTGATTTAATCCCCTAATCCAGTGTTCCTCACTCCCAGGGCTGGATGAATTGATATAATCTGCTAATCCAGGGTTCAACACTCACAGTGCTGGATGAACTGATTTAATCCCCTAATCCAGTGTTCCTCACTGCCAGTGCTGGACACCTGCATCACTGTACAGTTTAGTGTTTTCTTGCTCCAACACACCTGGTGCAGCTCATGAAGGGCTTCATGATGAGATGAGTGAGTTTGGACAGGTGGGACTGAGAGTGAGGAACAGTGTCCTAAACCAGGACACCATCCTTACCTCATCACTACAACCAGGACACCATCCTTACCTCATCACTACAACCAGGACACCATCCTTACCTCATCACTACAACCAGGACACCATCCTTACCTCATCAGTACCACACTCTCCCTCTCTGAAGTGGGAGACTCACCTCATCATCATTACCTGAACTCAGTACAACACTCACATTCCTACATCATCATTACCTGAGCTCAGTACAACACATTCCTACATCATCATTACCTGAACTCAGTACAACACTCACATTCCTACATCATCATTAGCTGAACTCAGTACATTCACATTTACATTTAAGGCATTTAGCAGACGCCCTTATCCAGAGCGACTTACAAAAAGTGCTCCATTGTTTTAGTCAGAACAAAATCTCTAGCTAGTTTAGGCTAAAATCAGGAAGAGACTTTAAGCAAAGATATTATTAGATACAGTCAGTATGGATGCCTAGATATACTCAAAAAACCCCTACTTAAAAGTTAAAAGCAAAAAAAGTCATTACAATCAAAAATATTTAATAAATGCTAGTGTAGTCAAATTTAAACTTAAGTGCTCTTGAAACAGATGTGTCTTCAGTCTTCGTTTAAAAACAGCAAGAGACTCTGCCATTCGGACACTCAGGGAAAGTTCGTTCCACCACTGAGGTGCCAGAACTGAAAAAAGTCTGGATGCATGTTTTCCACGTGTTCTGAGAGATGGTGGGTCAAGCCGAGCTGTGCTTGAAGCTCGAAGAGCTCTGGGTACAGATCAGGATTTGACCATTGCCACCATGTATGGAGGTGCTGGTCCATTCTTAGCCTTGTAGGCCAGCATCAGGGTTTTATATCTGATGCGGGCAGCTACAGGAAGCCAGTGAAGAGAGCGCAGCAGAGGAGTAACATGGCTGAACTTAGGAACATTGAAGACAAGTCGAGCCGCCTAGTTCTGGATCAGTTGCAAGGGCCTGATGGTACGCATAGGAAGACCAGCCAGAAGTGAGTTGCAGTAGTCAAGTCTTGAAATGACAAGAGACTGAACAAGCACTTGAGTAGCCTCGCTACAACACTCACATTCCTACATCATCATTACCTGAACTCAGTAGTATTCACTTCTGGTCTGAATCGTAATGGAGGGTCCATTGACCAGTCACTCTTCATGGACACACAGCTGGGTTCAGGTGAGCGTGATCTTTTATGCTTAGTCACACTAAACGACACAATTTAAGAAAAACAATGTTAACACCAAAATTTAAAAACAATGTGTATAAATGGTGCAAATGTAATTTGAAAGTTATGTCAAATGTTGCAATTTTATTTATGATTTGTTAAGAACTTGTTACAAAATTACAGAAAGATGCTGAAAGACAATACAACACTCACATCATCATTACCTGAACTCAGTACAACACTCACATTCCTACATCATCATTACCTGAACTCAGAAGGATTGTCTCCCTGTCTGAAGTTATTTGGAGGGTCCATTGATTCATCACTCTTCATGAGTTAGAACTCATATCATCCATAAGCAGCTGGGAATAGTGAGATTCATTTGATGTTTTCCATAGTGTCATACTGCCAAAGTCTAATGTAAAATGGTGTCACAGTTGTGGTGTATTTCCGAAAGTAGTCATCTCACACACCCAGAGTTCACATTCACATTCCTACATCATCATTTCCTGAACTCAGTACAACACTCACATTCCTACATCATCATTACCTGAACTCAGTACAACACTCACATTCCTTCATCATTAAAGTAAAATATTGTGGCGTGGCAGCAGAAGAGTGCTACACAAGTTTTTGCATTGTTTCTCTACCATTTATTGATCTCTTTTTTTGGAAACGAGAGGTCATACACCCACTCTCTTATCTTATCTTTTTTCTGCTTTTCACGCACAGATCAACCTGGGTCGTTACTACCCCAACACAACATGAACACAGTGAGACATACATGTACTAAAATAACCACATGCAACTGTATAAAATAAACCCTACATTACTCTAACAAGGCCCACACAATGACAGTTCAACACATTGTCAGCTGATATTTACTCTTTTAAACAACTATTTACAACTGCAAGTGTTCGGCCCTTTATAGTTATCTATTTGTGGTGGTTAGTTTTAATCTAAGATTTTCAATAGTTTTAAACTTTATGTAATGCAACTTCTTTGGTGCTCTTATGATGGACCGAGATAACAGCTATAAATACCCATATCTGATGTGTAGATTGTGATTTAGGATGTACTTTGTGTAATACAACTTGTTTGGTGGTCTTATGATGGACCATTGAAAAGCTATTGAAATTATTGCAAGAAAACAGTGCGCAGTGCTCTGGAACCTTAACGACAGCTACTTGCATCCGTGTTAACCGTGTTAACGTAATTTGTAGACGGTGCCTTAGACGCTGTAGCGGTCACAGTACATTTTAAATTACATGTTGTCTACAACTTAAAATATATCTATTCCTGGCGTAAACAAAGTTGTAGGTTTTGTTTTGTTTGCCAGAAATGAGAATTTGCATATTTTGGCACTTTTGCTGATACTGTCTAAAAATTATTGAAGAAATAATTCCGAATATGCGAATATGCGAACGTGAAACCAACTTTACCGCAGTAAGGCTGTATTAGCCGGAGTCTGTTTGTGTGTACAGGACTATAAACGCCTTCAATCACCGTATATTTCAATAAATGTTCTATTACCACGGGGCAGTACTGCGGACGTAGACTCACTGTGGTGGGGTGTAAAATAGACTGTAAATGGACAAATGTATACAACTGTAAATATACTAATGTAATAATTTGTATTATTACATTGATTATCCTAGTGCGAGTTTAGTTTAGTTATTGTTAAACAGACGAGTTTAGTTCGGCTATTTTTTCTGTACACGCAGTTAACTACGAAACCAAAATGTCGCCTACAAACTTAACTGCGTATTCAGACAGTTAAATACATTCTGCTGTTGCGACTTCGGTATAAACCTTATTCCACTGTTCACTGTGTAATGCAGGTTTATATTCCGGAATGACAGGTTTAACTGATCAGATACTCACCGTTAACATTGTAATAACATTTCTTAAACAATTACAGCGGAGAATTCCAAAATAGACCTGCTGAAATTTTGTTTGTTTACCTTCATCTTTAAATGGTGTAATTCGGTTTATTAAACTGCCCTCCACAACTCTACGCTCTTTAACTGATCTTGATCCTCTGAACAAACCGATCTGCAGAAGGACAGGAGATCACCGGTGTCTCTAGTCTTTAACATTGTAAATAATTCTTGACGAACTGTCATTCTTTTATGCAGTGTTTTTCCGTTCAGCCAGCCTGGGATTATGTGAACCATTTACATTAACTCTGGACATGCCTGGCGTATAAAATCACCTTCATTTGTGAATAATTGTAATAACAACCGTCGTTAGATGGTGTTATCCAGAGGAGAGAAACTCGTACGTGTAACACATGTAGACTAGTATTACCGATACGTGTCATGTTGACTGGACCCTGCAGGAGTGTAAAGCAGCACAAAGGGACTAAAACCACCCAGTAAACATCTGGTTCAGGTGCGCTGCGAGCCAAAACCAGCTTAGTTTGGTTTTTGTTCATCAGACGAGCGTATTTCTGCTATTCTGGCGAGTTGTGCCATTTAGCAGCCAACACCCTGTTTCATGTTCATTAATACATTCAGTTAATTCAGACTTCGATATAAACCTACTTAACGGTCGTTTGTGTAGTTTCGTCGTATACTTTTTAAGTGACCGCTCGGATTCAGATACTCACCGTGTTTCTCTCCTACAGATGTGTAATCCTGTCTTCACAAAATGGAGCTGCAGGTTTTACTTTCACTTTATTCAAACGCAGTGGCGGTTCTGGATAACTTTTACACTTCAGATCTTTCAAATTTCACTGTTTCAAAAATTGTTGAGCTACAACATAATAAAACAAAAATATAGATTTTAACTTTATTGTATCATACAAATATATTGTGGTGACACACACACACACATGGCCTTGTTTGCGTTTCCCCTATTTTTCGACCCCAGGATCTTTTCACATTTGGCCCAGGCTCTTTTCACATTTGGCCCGATGTGCGGTCCACAGCGGCAGTACAAAAGACTCAAGACGAAGGAGCAGGAAGGCGGGGACAAGGCAGGGTAACACATCCTGCGGTCCCGGAGCTGAAACACAAAACATACAACATAAATTAGCTCCCGCCTCCCTGGGCGGGACCCTGGACCGGCTGGGCTGTCAACAAGACACAAACCACGCCACAGTCGGTCACAGGGCCCTCACGCCCCAAGGCGACAGTTCATTTCTGTGAACTGTCATATTTCCTCAGGACAAACTCATCCAGCTCCTCTTCTGAGTTCAGCAACACAAACACCAGAGCTGGCCACTGAGCAGAAGAGAGTCTGGCTCCACTGAGACGACGGCCAACTCCTCTGTTCAGGTATGTTTGGACTTCCTGCACTAGAGAATGATCATTCAGTTCATTCAGACAGTGGAACAGATTGATGGATTTCTCTGGAGAAGGATTCCGCCTGATCTTGAGGTGCTTGACTGTTTCCTCTTTGCTGTGAGAGCTGCTTCCTGTCTGTGTCATTAGGCCTTGTAAGTGTGTCTGATTGGACTCCAGTGAGAGACCCAGAAGGAAGCGGAGGAAAAGGTCCAGGTGTCCATTCTCACTCTGTAAGGCCTTGTTCACTGTGTTCTTAAGGAAGTCAGTGTAACGGTATGAGGTGAGCAGCGGGAGGCGTAGGTTGGTTGGCAAGTTCTTTATTTTCCATCATTTAAGGATAACAAAAAGACTCAGGCACAATGGCAAAAAAGGAGTAAAACAAAATAGAATAGGCGTAGTCTCCACTCTGGTAGTTCGGTGCTGCCAAATAGAAAGTAGGGCGACAGGCGTGACGATGCAGACGGTCTCTCAGGCTCAGCGAATGTGCAGCACCGGACGACCGAACCTGTGGGCTTAAATAAGGAGTGCAATTGGGAATACAGGTGCTCAATATTCAGGTGATTGTGAGGGTAGGAGTGGTCTAGAGTGAGGAGGGGTGTGCCTATGTAATGAGGAGGTGCGCCTAAATACTCGGGGGCGAGCAGGCGCCCTCTGGCGGCTTCCCTGTCCTGTTACCGTGACAGTCAGACATTGTTGATCTTCTTCTCTGTGTTCTCTTTTTCTGTTCCAGCACATGTGTGTTGTTGTTAATGAAGGAGAGAAATGCATATAAAGCAGCCAGAAACTCCTGAACACTCAGATGCACAAAGCTGAACACCTTCCCCAGGTGCAGCACAGACTCCTCTCTGGGATCTGGGTACACACTCCTGAGTACACTGACACCTCTCTGACATCAATGCCACACTCTCTCAGGTCTTCCTCATAGAACATCAGGTTGCCCTTTTCCAGCTGTTGGAAAGCCAGTTTTCCCAGTGCTAGAACACTCTTTCTAGTCTGGTGAGAATCAGGGTCAGTTTTTCCATGGTACTTCTGGTCCTTGTGTTTGATGTGAAAGATCAGTAAGTGTGTGAACATCTGAGTCAGAGTCTTGGGGATCTCTCCACTCTCTGCTTCACCCAACATCCTCTCTAGAACAGTGGCTGCAATCCAACAGAAGACTGGAATATGGCACATGATGTAGAGGCTTCTTGATGACTTCATGTGTGAGATGATTGTATTGGCCAGGATCTGATCACTACTTCTCTTCCTGAAGTACTCCTCTTTCTGAGGGTCACTGAACCCTCGTACCTCTGTTACCTGGTCAACACACTCAGGATGGATCTGATTGGTTGCTGCTGGTCGAGAGGTGATCCAGAGGAGAGCAGAGGGAAGCAGATCCCCCTTGATGAGGTTTGTCAGCAGCACGTCCACTGAGGTCGACTCCGTTATGTCCGATAAACTCTCATTGTTCTGGAAATCTAGAGGAAGTCGACACTCATGTCAAGTCAAGTCAAATGTATTTATATAGCGCTTTTTACAACACATGTTGCCACAAAGCAGCTTTACAAGCGTATGGGTCCAGATCCCTAATGAGCAAGCCAGAGGCGACAGTGGCAAGGAAAAACTCCCTAAGATGGCAGGAATTTAGGAAGAAACCTTGGGAGGACCAAGACTCAAAAGGGAACCCATCCTCCATTGGGTGGCCCACTAGCAGAAGTCCAAATTCATAGTTCAAATAAAGTTCAAACATAGTCCTGTAGTCTTCAGTGATGTGTATATACAGATGTGATCTTAACTACATAATCAGTGATGTGTATATACAGATGTGATCTTCACTACATAATCAGTGATGTGTATATACAGATATGATCTTCATTACATAATCAGTGATGTGTATTGTCATGGTCCCCTAGCAACCCCTCTTCTTTGTGTGCTTTTATTTTGAAATCCTGCATTGTGTCTGACTTCATGCCCCACCTTGTACTCCGCCCCCTCGTCATTGTTTTCAGGTGTGTTTCGTTTGGTTCCGTGCTTTAGTCAGTGTAGTTACGTCCTGTGTTTAGTCTTTTGTTTTGTGGGTTATTGTAAGTACCAGTAGTTTTGATGCTATTTGTAATCTTGCTGTTCTACATCTTTAATGCCATTATGTCTCCCCTGTTCTGTGTATTAGTTTAGTTTCTCCTTTAGTGTTAGTTGGTGTATTTGGTTTGTCTTTGTTTTATGTCAGTATATTCTGTGTAGTGTTAGTTGTTTTGTTATTAAACTACTTCAGAGTCCGCATTTGCGTCCAGCCTACCTTGCCCCAACGTTACATGTATAAATAGACCTTCACTGAGAGCAGGACTCCCTGAAGATCCTCCAGTCTGGAATGGGATGGTGCTGGAACTGAACTTTTCCTGAACTGGTAGAGAGAACAGTGGAAAGTCCCAACTTTATTCACATAATTAACTTTGTATAAAAGAGGATTTGCAGCTATGAAGACTGCTGCATTCATTTGTTTTTATATACTATACTCTATATATAATGTGTTTATATAAGGATTGGGCCAGGTGTGGGGGAAATGCATAGTAAGAATGCTTTAAAAAATAGATGTGATAATAGTTTATATCTGTAAATTAACAAAATGAATGAACAGAATCAGTGTCACGTCTGGCCCCGCGCTCTACCCCTGTGGAGTGTGTTCCCTTAGCTCCGCCTTTGTTTTGGTTGCCTTAGTTTTCCTTCTGTTTTCCCCGCCCTTTGTTAAATGTTGTCAGCTGTTCCTGGTTTATCCTTGTGAGTAGTTGAGTTCATATTTCGTGCATGTTTGAGTCTTTCCTTGTAGGTCTATGTGTTCATTGTCATTTGGCGTAAGGTCGCTTGCTCTTTTGTTCATGTAAATCCGAGACTCTCGTGCTCACTCACAGCCTGGTTAGTGCTAGTGCACGTGTCTGTGTTCTATGGTTGAGCTTCCCTAGTCCATGTTTTGTTGAGTATGTGTATCATTGCTAGTTGTTGGGTTTAGTGTTTGTAGTATCAAGTTTTATTCCTTATGTCTAGTCTGTCTTAGCAGGTGTTGGTTTCTTGTCTTCTTGTGTTTGTCGAGTTCCCGTTAAGCATACAACTGTTAGTTCTCCTGTTGTGTTTTAATCTCGTCTCCATCATGGGTTTAGTTATTTTGTTCATAATGCCTTTCCTCTCCCTGTCAGCACAGTTGGGCTTCCAGAGGTTACTGGAGCCCCTGTACATAAAACGTGTTCAGCTCCTCCCCTACTGATGATACTTTACCTCTTCTCATTAGCTCCTCCCCTACTGATGATACTTTACCTCTCCTCATTAGCTCCTCCCCTAATCATGATGGTATACCTCTCCTCATTAGCTCCTCCCCTACTGATGATGGTGTACTTTGATCAGTATGTCATGCATATAATCTCCCTCTGACCTTGAGAAGTAATGATTCATCACTCTATAATCTCCCTCTGACCTACTGTATAAACACTGTACAGTATCATACTGTATAAAATGTATGTACTCCGTACTGTATCACACTGTATATACAGCACTATAACATTGGGAATATAGATTTTCTGTAAATACAAGTTCACAAAATGTATTTAAAAATCTTTATTTCATGCCTAATATGTGTAGTCTTAAGTGCCCTTTTGGAATATACTGTATTTGCATATTGGAGTCTAGTGAAATGTAATTCCATTCAGCTGTGCTCTCCTTATTGTACAGTCTGAATGACAGTAAAGTTGACTTTGAAATGTTTCTCAAAGTAGCTGCCACACCCCAAATGTGACTTGTTCACAACAATAAATCTGAACCTAAGAATAAGAAAATCATAATTCCTCATCAACAGAACTTCAAGATAAACATTCACAGCAAATTACAGTGTTATAAACACAGACACAAACCACCAAAGCACATCAGATTAACATTAGGAGTTCGATTACTACTGTCTGACTCCACTAACACTAGGAGTTATTACTACTGTCTGACTACACTAACATTAGGAGTTCTATTACTACTGTCTGACTACACTAACACTAGGAGTTCTATTACTACTGTCTGACTACACTAACACTAGGAGTTCTATTACTACTGTCTGACTACACTAACACTAGGAGATCTATTACTACTGTGACTACACTAACACTAGGACTCTGTTCGAAATAGCCTACTACATACGGCATACTGCATACTGAACTCAGTATATACTGGATACTGCATACTGGTCCTTGTAGTAGTATGCAGTACAGTTTCTAGTATGCGACAAAAGCAGAGCATACTACTGGGGTCACGTGAACATAGCGTTGCATGATGGGATGCAGTACACCACCAAGATAGCTCTGTTCCCGTACTGGAATATTTTGCGGAAGTAGTATGTCATCCGGGGATGTTTCGCGTACTGGAAAAATTATTTTTATTTGCATACTGCATACGACATACTGATTTGGGGCCCAAGCAGTACGCCAGTAGTGCCTAGGAGTTCTATTACTACTGTCTGACTACACTAACATTAGGAGATCTATTACTACTGTCTGACTACACTAACACTAGGAGTTATATTACTACTGTCTGACTACACTAACACTAGGAGTTATATTACTACTGTCTGACTACACTAACACTAGGAGTTATATTACTACTGTCTGACTACACTAGCACTCTAACTTGCAGGCATCAGTGATATATGCGGGAGTCTCCCGCAACTTCGGGAGACTTGAGATGACTGAAAGCACTTTGAGTTGCATGTATGCATGAAAGGTGCTATACAAATAAAGATTATTATTATTATTATTATTATTATAAAACAGAACAAAGGGACTAAAAGCACTGAGTAAACATCTAGTTCAGATGCGTTTCATTTCCTTACATGAACCAAAACCAGCTTAGTTTGGTTTTTGTTCATCAGACGAGCGTATTTCCGCTATTCTGACGAGTTGTGCCATTTAGCAGCCAACACCCTGTTTCATGTTCAATAATAAATTCAGTTAATTCAGACTTCAATATAAACCTACTTAACGGTCGTCTGTAAAACGTAGAACCTTCAAACATTATGGGGATAATCTTGTGTCGCTGTTTGTTGTCCCTCCACTGCTGCGCTCTCTTCACTGGCTTCCAGTAGCAGCACGCATCAGATATAAAACCTTGATGTTTGCCTACAAAGCCAAAATGGACCAGACCCTCCCCACATGATGTTCATGCTCAAATCCCGATCCGTACCGCGAGCACTCCGGACCTCCAGCATGGCCCGACTCAACTCCACGCTTAAAGTTTCACGGAAGACACAACTCCAGACTATTCTCTGTCCTGGCTCCAAGATGGTGGAAGGATCTTCCACTAGCTGCTCGGACTGCAGAGTCTCTTGCCGTCTTCAAGCGTAGACTGAAGATTCTGCTGTTTGTTGGGTATTTAAATGAGCACTAACTCAGCAGATATCACTTGTTGTCATTGTTAAATTGTATGTCTGTCTATGGTTATTTGCGATTCTCGGTAAAAGTTCCTGTTTAAGTGAGCCTGTTCAATTGCTAATACTAGCTAATGGCATTGATTCCTGTAGTTTAGTAGTAGTAGTCAGGTTCAAGGGTATCTTGCTATCTTGATATCTATGCTATTATCTAGGATGAATTCTGTGAACAGATGCAAAGCACTTTGTAAGTCGCTCTGAATAATATGTAAATGTGCATCTAAAAGGCTACATTTAAAACTCAGATTTTAATTAGGCTCCCTAAATAATAGGGAGCCTAATTAAAACTTGATTATTTCGAAAAAAAAAGCGTAAATTTTAAATACGCGTAGTTCAGCACTATTTTGGACACATATTTCTCCACAATATCTGAGTGAACTCATTGCATACTATAACCCATCTCACCTTTTGCGCTCCCAAAATGCAGGAATTCTCATAGTTCCAAAAATTAGTAAGACTACAGCCGGAGGCAGAGCTTTCTCCTTTAAAGCCCCTCAGTTATGGAATAGCCTTAACCTAGCCACTAGGGTGCACACATCAGTGTATTTTAGTGCCGGTCCCAAGCCCGGATAAATAGGGAGGGTTGCGTCAGGAAGGGCATCCGGTGTAAAAACTGCGCCAAATCAAATGCGGATCAAAAATAGAAATTCCATACCGGATCGGTCGAGGCCCGGGTTAACAACGACCGCCACTGGTGATGTTGTCCAACAGGTCATTAGTGGAAATTGGACTACTGTTGGGACAAGGAGGAGGAGGAGAGGGGGAAGAGGGTTCTGAAGCTGAAGGAGAGGAGGCAGAGCAGGAAGGTGGAGGTTAGAGTTGGTACGTTGAATGTGGGCTCTATGACAGGTAAAGGGAGTGAGCTAGCTGATGTGATGGAGAGGAGGAAGTTAGATATGCTGTGTGTTCAGGAGACCAAGTGGAAGGGGAGCAAGGCCAGGAGCATTGGTGGTGGCTTCAAACTCTTCTATCATGGTGTAGACAGGAAGAGAAATGGAGTAGGAGTAATCCTGAAGGATGAGTTTAGTAAGAATGTAGTGGAGGTAAAGAGAGTAAGTGACAGGGTGATCTGTGTAAAGTTAGAGATTGTTGGAGTGATGATGAATGTCATCAGTGCTTATGCTCCTCAGGTAGGTTGTGATGTGGAGGAGAAAGAAGAATTCTGGAGGGAGTTAGATGAAGTTGTTTTGCAGGTTCCTAAAGAAGAGAGAGTGGTTATTGGAGCAGATTTAAATGGACATGTTGGTGAAGGGAACAGTGGTGATGAGGAGGTGTTGGGTAGATATGGTGTTAAAGAAAGGAATACGGAAGGACAAATGGTGGTAGACTTTGCTAAAAGGATAGAGATGGCTGTAGTTAACACCTATTTTAAGAAAAAGGAAGAGCACAGGGTGACATATAAGAGTGGGGGAAGATGCACACAGGTCGACTATATCCTCTGTAGGAGACAAAACCTGAAAGAGGTTAGTGATTGCAAGGTGGCACCAGGGGAGAGTGTAGCTAAACAGCATAGGATAGTGATATGTAGGCTGGCTTTGAAGGTGAAGAAGAAGAAGAGAGTGAGAGTGGCACCTAAGATCAGGTGGTGGAAGTTAAAGGATGAGGACTGTGGTGTAAAATTCAGGGATGAGGTGAGACAGGTACTGGGTAATGGTGGTGTTCTGGGTACCTGGGATGAGACTTCAAATGCAGTGAGGGATGTGGCTAGGAAGGTACTTGGTGTGACCTCAGGACAGAGGAAGATAGACAAGGAGTCGTGGTGGTGGAATGAGGAAGTTCAGGAAAGTTTGACAGGAAAGCGGTTGGCTAAAAAGAATTGGGATTTTCAGCGGGATGAAGAAAGTAGACAGAAGTACAAGGAGATGTGTCGTATGGCAAAGAGAGCAGTGGCAGAAGCTAAAGAGAAGGCATATAGCAAGCTGTATGAGAAGTTGGACACTAAGGAAGGGGAAAAGGATCTGTACAGATTGGCCAGACAGAGAAACCGTGATGGGCTGGATGTGCAGCAGGTTAGGATGATAAAGGATAAAGATGGAAATGTGTTGTGTAGTGAGGAGAGTGTCTTGGGAAGGTGGAAGGAGTATTTTGAGGAATTGATGAATCAAGAGAATGAAAGGGAAAGAAGGTTAGAAGAGGTAGAGGTTGTGAATCAGGAAGTGCCCCAGGTGAGCAAGGAGGAAGTAAGGGCTGCGATTCGGAGAATGAAGTGTGGTAAGGCAGTTGGACCGGATGATATTCCAGTGGAGGCATGGAGATGTTTGGGAGAGACAGCAGTGGAGTTTTTGACTGGGTTATTTAACAGAATCTTGGAAGGCCAGAAGATGCCTGAGGAGTGGAGACGAAGCATAATGGTGCCGATTTTTAAGAATAAGGGCGACGTTCAGAGCTGTTGTAATTACAGGGGAATTAAGTTGATCAGTCACAGCCTGAAAATCTGGGAAAGAGTAGTGGAAGCTAGGCTTAGAGGAGAAGTAGAGATCTGTGAGCAGCAGTATGGTTTCATGCCAGCTAAGTGCACCACAGATGCTATGTTTGCTTTGAGAGTGCTAATGGAGAAGTATAGGGAAGGACAGAAGGAGTTACATTGTGTGTTTGTTGACTTAGAGAAAGCTTATGATAGAGTACCGAGAGAGGAGCTGTGGTATTGTTTGAGGAAGTCAGGAGTAGCGGAAAGGTATGTGAGGGTGGTGCAGGATATGTACGAGAACAGTGTGACAGCAGTGAGATGTGCGGTAGGAATGACAGACGGGTTTAATGTGGGGGGTAGGACTACACCAGGGATCAGCCCTGAGTCCCTACCTGTTCGCAATTGTCATGGACAGACTGACGGACGAGGTTAGGCAGGAGTCCCCTTGGACTATGATGTTTGCTGATGACATTGTGATCTGTAGTGAGAGTAGGGAGCAGGTGGAGGCGAGCTTGGAGAGATGGAGGTATGCTTTGGAAAGCAGGGGAATGAAAGTGAGCAGGAGTAAAACAGAGTACATGTGTGTGAATGAGAGGGCAGACGGTGGACAGGTCCAGTTACAAGGAGTTGATTTGGTGAAGGTCGACGAATTTACCTACTTAGGGTCGAAGGTACAGAGTAATGGAGGAAGTGAAAGAGAGGTAAAGAAGAGAGTGCAGGCAGGGTGGTGTGGATGGCACAAAGTATCAGGGGTGATCTGTGATAGAAGGGTGTCGGCTATAATGAAAGGTAAGATCTATAGGACAGTAGTGAGACCTGCTATGTTGTATGGACTAGAGACAGTAGCACTGACAAAGAGACAGGTGAGGGAGATTGAGGTGTCTGAGATGAAGATGTTGAGATTCTCACTTGGAGTGACTAGGAAGGATAGGATCAGAAATGAGTTTATTAGAGGATCAGCACATGTAGCTTGTTTTGGAGATAAGGTTAGAGAAGCGAGATTGAGATGGTTTGGACATGTACAGAGGAGAGAGGAGACGTATATTGGCAGGAGGGTCTTGAGGATGGAACTTCCTGGCAAGAGGAGGAGAGGTAGACCTAAGAGGAGGTTTATGGATGCAGTTGTAGAGGATATGAGAGTGGCGGGTGTGTCAGTGGAAGACACTCAGGACAGGGCTAGATGGAGGAGTTTGATCCGCTGTGGTGACCCCTAAACGGGAATTGCCGAAAGAAGAAGAAGAAGAAGAAGTTATGGAATAGCCTTCCAGCTCAAATCAGAGATTCTGACAGTTCCAATCTTTAAATCTAGACTTAAGACTCACCTATTTAATCAAGCCTTCAGTTAGTATTCTACTTGTGAAGGTGTGGAGCTTGGGGGCCTCCAGTCATTAAGTCTTCTGGTAATCTGAGATGTTGATGCTGTCATCCAGCCATGTCATGTAATCACTCTTGTTGTGATAATGACTTGGGTGTAAAGCAGTGTCTCAGTGACCCTCATGACTGTGGTCACCCCCAGGCCCCTCCCTTTAGTTATGATGACTGTGGTCACCCCCAGGCCCCTCCCTTTAGTTATGATGACTGTGGTCACCCCCAGGCCCCTCCCTTTAGTTATGATGACTGTGGTCACCCTCAGGCCCCTCCCTTTAGTTATGATGACTGTGGTCACCCCCAGGCCCCTCCCTTTAGTTATGATGACTGTGGTCACCCCCAGGCCCCTCCCTTTAGTTATGATGACTGTGGTCACCCCCAGGCCCCTCCCTTTAGTTATGCTGCTGTAGATAAACCTGCCGGAGCCACATGCTAATCACTGGCACATGAGCTACGTATGTCTGTTTAAATCAATGGTTGTTTAAATTGATGTTCACATACTCAACCTGTATTTTATATCTTGATTGCATGCTTCTACAAAAGACAACGCCATACAAGCACCTAGGAGATGGTCTGGTTTGCCAGTGGATGTGCCATTGCCACAAGAGGACGCGCTGATGCCAACTCCTACCTGAGGCTCACCATCTGCATTGAAGGGACTGTGACTACTCGGCCTGGAATTAGAACTATAACTGCAGGACTATATTTGAACTATAAATACAGACTGCTGCTAGCAGGCCGCCCAATGGAGGATGGGTTCCCTTTTGAGTCTTGGTCCTCCCAAAGTTTCTTCCTAAATTCCTGCCATCCTAGGGAGTTTTTTTTATTTGATTTTTATTTTTATATGCTGTTAATATTAAAAGCATGATGAGTTATTGTATTTTACATGTAAAGCATCCACTGACCTTTCACCCAGTTATGGTGACTCCATGCAGGGAAACTCCTCCTCTGTTCTGAACACCTTCAACGAGACGAACGATAGAAAACAGAGTCACTGTGTGTTGTGGTCTTATGAGTCAAAGTTTAATGATAGAAAACGTTATCTAAATGACTACACATTGGAAGACTGAGGTTTCTGTAGTTCAGGTGGTGTTGGAGCTCACAGTGAAATGAGGTGTGTGTGTTTGTTTGTGTGTGTATCGTCTCATGTTCAGTAAAAGATAGCACCGCGATTCTAGAGCGGCATAGGAGAACCGAGATAACAAACCCCGCCTCCTCACACACACACGCTTGGGCGAGTACATACACATCCTTTCATCCTTTCTACACATTAATTCACACACACACTACATGTTTATCCTTCACTGTAAACCCTAAACATTAATTACTTATTTGAGAACTAAATATTGTGATTCTGGTTTAATTTGAATATGAGACTGATTAAGATTAAATAAATTATATCTACATATCTATATATCTAGGATTGGTAGGTGAAACCCCTTGATAATTGGTGCTCCTGCATGAGGGAGATTTCTGGCTCAACCATATTTTCACATCACAGCCTATAAAGCCATTAGAATAGGACAATCTCCAAATTCGCCAGAAGAGGGCGCCAGAACGCTTCCTACAGAGGAAAGTTAATTCTTCGTAACTACAGTTTGGTGAATTTGAGGTACATAAACTGTTCTTCAGTTGCTCGATGAATGTGAGTTGTAGTAGTAAAACAAATTAGAACAAGTACTTTGTTTTACTACTACCACTCACATTCATTGAGCAATCAACTGAATAACAGTATATTTACCTCATTCTTTTAATCTCTTAATATATCCCATAATCTCAGTGGAGCGCATCTACTCTCACCTGGAAGCAGAGGTATGACACACACACACACACACACACAAACGTACTTATACCATACATACAACTCCCCCCTCCCCCCATGCATATGCATCTGCTATAAAGACACACACATTTATATTCTTACATAAACAGAATTGTCACTGAGGTACATCTGAAACACACTAGAACGTCGTTGCTGATGCAGGTGTCTCCCCTCCAGTCCTCCAGGAACCCACAGCACCAACACTACACATGGACAAAGAATCAGGCCAGGTGCCTCTTTGTCTTGGAGCATTTTAGTCTGTGCCATCTGTGTTATGTACATCATTCATATTTTCATGGAACTGGATCTATAATCCAAGTACATCAAGCTTTGGAAGAAGAGGAAGAAGACTAGAGAAGAAGGAAGCTGGTGTCCAACCTTGTATCATGAAGTCATGCACATTCTCTCACCAGACTCCACTGTCAAGCCCCCAGTTAAAATAAAATCATCTGTTGTAAGTAATCGGGTGCCGTGTCTCTTTCAGTGTGCACACATTAATTAATATTTCCATCTCATAAGATTCACAATTTTCTTTTATTTATTTTTTGGGGTGGGGAATGATGTACGGTGATGTGGCACTGATTCTACGCCACCCAATCCAGCGTATTAATATATGAAATTTCTTCTTCGTCTTCTCCTGAGAAGCAACCGGACTCTGCTGCACTCCAGCTTGCTGGTCACTAAAGTTTCCCTCCTCTTTCTCTTCTCCCACGTGCTTTTTCTTGCCACGTTTGTTTGTTTCTTTGGCTGTCTTAGCCTTTTCTTTAGCTTTTTGCTCTAACTCTTTCTGCTGAAGTCTCAGTTGCTGCTTCTCATATCTTGCAGTCTCCTTGAATTGTTTCATTTGCTGCTTATGTTTACTCTTCAGTTCTGCTTTTTCCTGTTTGTTTTGTTGTTTAATCATCTTTCCCTCAAATATTTCAATTTCCTTCCTGTCTTTCTCCCTGGCTTTCTCAGCAGCCTTCTCAGTCTTTTTCACTATGTGATTGTCCACAGTCTTCCTGATCAGGGCACGCTCATTCTTCTGGTATTCACCAGCGTCCTCAGGTTTGATCATGAGTGCGGTCTGCATATTGACCACATTTGTCCTAAAGTGGGAAAACCAGTCTCCCTGTGTGGATGAGATTAATAAGACTAATTTATAAACATAATAGTCTCCTGGATACATTTAACCACATGAAGTGTCAAAACCCCACTCACAATGGCAAGATTTTCATCATACTAAAACAAATAAGTGTATCCACTTGGAATGGAAACTAGCGGTTTTGAAACATCAACACTGCCATTGAACTGCTATCACCCTAAAAGCCCTGTGTATATTCTTTAGATTCTCACCTGAGCATTAGGTGCTGGCCCACAAGGGTCCTGACCACAAGATGTTTCTCTGTCCCCAGTTGACATCTCCAGCGACACTAACTCACTGTCCTCACCCTACACAGGGACAGAGAAACACACAGTCCTAGGTATGAATGTGTCCTCAAAGGAATATAGAGCTATAGATCACAGATCTGTTTAAGACCCTGTTTTAGACCCTGTCGAACTTGTGTTCTCCATCAGGAAACTGGGCCTTGCCCTTCCCAACTGAGAGCATTTTATTCAGCATTACTAGTAAATACTTGCGTGCACACACACTTTGATATGCCATTAAGAACAGAGCGTATAGAATTCTATATTGTTATTCCTTTCTTCTGTTATTTCTTCCCTTTTCAATCTAATATGCCACTGAGCCCCATTCTAATCCCTACTGGCTTCATATCACTATTTAAAGTGGTGTAGCAATTAGCATAGTTGACAGCTATGTTGGTAACTCACCCTATGTTGCAAAGCTAGGTCGGAAAATTCCAGTTGTTTATCTTCCTCCTACAAAACAGAAACCTGTTCAAAACACTGATATCCAAGTTAACAGGGGGTTGTCTTACAATGTAAATGTTAGAACTATCTAAAATATCAGTACTTGCTGCTACTAACTTGAAAGGGATGAACTCTGTTCCGCCAAAAATACATATTGGTTTTCAAGATGAAAAATATGTTAATACCACACTGATTTTTTAAGTGAACTCTTCACATCGCCTTTTAAAAATGGTAATATTACAAGCTGATTTTCCTTTTTTGATGATACTGATTATGACGCCACGCAACTAGAATGAAACCAGAATGACATCACAAAGGGTTAAGGGGAGGGATATTTTGAGTGCACTTTGAAATGCGCTAACTAATGACTTTAACATACCCTAGACAGCACATATACGTCCCCGAGACGCCAGATTAACGTCAAAATATCGCCCAAGCATCGCGTCCTATTTTCGAACGTCGTATAGGTCGTAGGTGCGATTGAGTGTCAGATTCATTGCTCTTGGAAGCATCGTAATGTAAGACAAAATAAAATATTGTAGCAACGGTGAGGAATGAAGCAGAGAGAAAGCCAAGAGAGCCATTGCTTTTGCTTTTCTTTTATTAAAGAATATTCTCGCACATCAAACAAGTGCAAGAGGAAAGAAAGCACACACAGCTCACATTCAGGGTGGCATTAACTAACCGCGCACTGCCCTTTTGGTCCTCACGGACCCCGCCCAGAGGTCACCTATTGGCAGGCGCTACAATATAAACTTAGGTTAATTATGTAGCAAAAGTATTATGAAACTAGTGGTACTGGCCATTATCGTTTATTATTTTTTAAAAGACCAATAATTATATGAATTTCTGTGACATTACATAGGGTGACCAGATGTCCTTTTTTACCTGTCAGCTTTCTGAGACTTACAAAAATGCAATTTCACAAATGTCCGGGATTTTGTAAGATTTTCCTGGAGTTTACATAGAATTTCGAGAAGCGTTTCGTTCCCAAACTATTCCCCCCCTCCCCTACTCCGTGCGGTTCACTTGAGTAGGAAGGGGGAGCGGTGGAGTAGCCTAAAATTTTTGGATTGCACGGTCTGACTTGTCAGTGATGCCAACTTAGCGACTTTGTCGCTATATTTAGAGACTTTTCAGACCCTCTAGCGACTTTTTTAAAGCGACTTTTTGTGGTGTTATTCGCGACTTTTGGAGACTCTGAGATGAACACTCATACTCTTCAGTTACTGTCCTCAGCGAGCAGCGGGTGCTGCCGTGAGCCCCGTCCCACAATACTCACAGTGTTGAACGATAGCAGTAATAAGAGAGAAGGTAGACAGGATTTAACTAGTGTTGTGGGGAATGGGTCAAGTGAGCACACTGTAAAATTATTCAATTTAAACAGTTCAAACAGCTTAAGACATTAAAGTTAATACAACGATATTCAAGTTTTAATCTCAATAAACTCAACATTTTCAAGTAAAGACAATCACTAAACTCATTGTTTTTCATTTAATATTTACGGAGCGTCTGACGCAATGCGCTCCTGCATGCCTATTGGTTAAAACCATCTAATTAGCATACTGGGATTTCTGAACAAACATGGTGGATAGTGCGGCTGGTGCGGGAAAAATAGTTTCTTAGCAGTTATTTTTTAAAACACTTTTACTCCCTTTAACTGGATAAGTACATGTTCTGCTCTAAACACTGATATAATTTGCGGTAAGAAACGTTGTTGTTTTTCTTAAAGAAGCTATTTTGAATTGCGCGCGCGCCTCGTTAGCAGCCCCAGGAGGGAGAGAGCTGCTGAACTCAGAGTGAAGTACTAGTGCCAGTGGTCTTCATTTTCCTCACTCTGGCTGCTCTTCTCTTGCTTGAAATTGTAATTTGGTGAGTATTTTTAAAAATATTTTAATTGTAGTTCGTTTTTGAGGTAAATAAAACTTGTAGTTTGTTCGTTTACTTTGCCTGTAACTTGGCTTGTCGTGACATGTAACAGCCAGTTAGGTTAACTTGCTAAGCTAGCGTTAGCTATCTGGCTAACGTTAAAGAGAAACGGGGGGCTGGAGCCAATCCCAGCATCTCCGGGCGAAGGCAGGGTACACCATGGGCAGTTCGCCAGTCCACCACATGGCCAACACGCACACACACACACGGGCAATCTAGAGTGCCCAATCAACCTAAGATGCATGTCTTTGGACTGTGGGAGGAAACCGGAGTACCTGGAGAAAACCCACGCAGGCACAGGGAGAACATGCAAACTCCACACAGAGCAGCCCAGACCGAGAATCGAACCCAGACCGCCTTGCTGTGAGGCGACAGTGCTAACCACCACACCACCATGCCGCCCCCTTGCAGATCTGCCTAGCAAATATCAGTCAGCCTTGCATGTTATACAGCTGGCAATATTATGTAAAGTGCCAGATCTCCAGAATTGTGGATATGAAAAGGTTCTTGGTCCGTTGGTGCAAGACATTCAGACACTAGAAAAAGATGATGTGTTCATTGAGTCTCTTGGTCAGTCTGTCAAAGGCACTGTCTTCTGTGTTGCATCGGATAATCTAGCAGCTCAGAGATTAGCAGGCTTTATCCAGTCTTTTTCCAGTCTTTTAGGTCAGAATATGTATGCAGGTTCTGTTTCGATCTCAGGATCCTTCTGAGGGTGATTTTGTTTTGAGAACCAAAGGAGGCCATGACCTGAATGTGCAGAATGTCACCCAGGGAGAATGTGGCAATACATTTGGGGTGACAAGTGACTGTGTCTTAAAGTACAAGGAGTATTTTTCCCTCACAACAGTATAACTGCTCTTAGTCTCAGGACTCTGCCACTACTTACCCAACATTTTTTTTTTATCTATAACCCTCATGTTTCACATTTGAAGACGTCCCACCAACACCACTGAATCTGGTATGCTTAGTTCTGCTTTGGAAAGAAAGCACAAGTTGGAAGAAAGAAAGATGGAATTAAAAATGGAATTATTGTTGTGTTTGTGTTTACTGTTTGTTTATTTAATTTATTTTCCAGGCTGAGAGAGAGAGTGAACCGGACATTGCAGACTTGGTCTTCTCAGCATGGTGATTGAAGACCAGAGTTCCCGTGTTCATTTCAGCCCAGCAAGGTTTGCCATTGTGCTGTAAAGTGACATTATCCTGAATGACCTTTTGTATTTGGCTGATGCTTTCCTCATGTTAGTTGGTTTAATGTATGCATTAAACATCAGCTATCCAAAAGAACTGACCCACACCTTCAACTTAATTCAGAAAGTTCTCATGGGCTTGGATGACTTTAAACCACTAGCACCCAGGCTGCTAAATCTAAAAGGTGATCTGCTAGGGAGGGTGTAATTGGCAAATGATTCAATCCCTCTTGATGGGACCTTTGTAGGTCCTGCATGTTGTAAATGTCTGTTGATTCATCACCTTTCTGTGCTGTTTGTTAAACCTGCTGTTGTGGTAAGTTTGTTTTTTTGGGGGGGGGGGGGTTTGGTTTTGGCTTTTTTTCTGCTGGATTATAGTGCCACGTCTTTAAATGCATAGTCCCAGAAATTGTTGTGTTGGAGGTTCACAAATGTGTTCAGAAAATGAGCCAGTTTGTGCTGTTTATAGTGTTTTTATTTATTTATTTCTTATTGTTGCAATGGTACAGGCCATTGGACACAGAACTGTTACTGCACCAGTGCATGTTTACTAAAGGCTTACCCAAACAGGCTTAAAATATTTTTTGTTTAATACTTTTTCTTTATTTTGTTTCATGGAAATACTTTTTTCCCTTTCTTGTACTCAGAGCATCCCTCTTAATACAGGGCTAGGCCTGTCCTGATTACTATATTTTATTGGACAATATACTGCCCCAAAGATTATTGCAATAGTTGATAGTTGTCATTTTAAGGCAAATTTATGCGAGTGAAAATATAATAGAATGATAATGCAATTAAACTCTTTTTAAAGAGCAAGTACTTTTAATAATAACTAATATCTAATTATACACAAGTAAAGCAAATAAAATAAAACCCCAAAAGTGACATACTGGCTCATTCTCATGTGCTCTGTTCATTAAACCCAATGGGCCTATTGAAGCCTGCAAAAACTCATGCAGATCTATTCAGGTCATGCAGATTTATTCATTTATTAATTTTTGTACCATTAGTCAATAATGTGATTGTCACAAGCCTATACAAAGCCATACATTTTATTTATGTATTTTTGTTTAAAGTGTTTCTAGTTTGTGCTTAAATGTGTTTTAACTTCAGTGTGAAGTTTTATTGCACCTCAGCAGGGGCCTCATGTACAAAGACTTGAGGCCCTTACTCAAGGTGGATTTCTTACTAAAACTTGCCGTACGGACAAATCCAGAAAATGGCGTACGCAAAAAAAAAATCCGGATGTATCAAACCGTGCTTACACCGTAATCCACGCACGTTTCTTTTGTACATCCCAATCAATGTGAAATTTAGCGCACATGAGAGAGTTGCTGACTCCTCCTGTGACACGCCCCCTATAAATATGCAAATTCATCTAAATATGCCCTGCACCAGAGGAGTTTCCTCTCTGATCTATCACAAAGCATGTCAAAACGGGGAAAGAAGAGAAACCTCAACGAATGTGAAGTGGAGACGCGGAAAAAATGTTTGTTTGGCACGCTGTCCTCTGGCATTACGGCAAAGCGCAAAAGGTCTGAGTGGGACAGCGTGTGTGAAGCTGTAAATGCTGTGGGGTCAGAACACACTGGCAAAAATGAAACAAAAGTGGTCAGACATTAAGGTGGATGTAAAGCGGAGGCTGACTGCACATCGCCAGAGTGTGACCCAAACAGGCGGGGGTCAGGAGATATCAAACTCACTCCTTTTGAGCAGAGTTGCCTGTGTTGTGGGTGACACAGCCATCACCGGCGTGGTGGATCCCGATTGTACACAAAGTAAGTATTTATTTCTATAAATCAGTGTTGATTGGACATGTCATAAAATTATATTTTCATACTGGTGACATAAGAATAAAAAGTCTGTCATTTGTTTTTACACATTTTATTTCCCTTTCAGGGACTGAAACCGGAGAGGACACGCAGTCTCAGCCTGCTGCAACAGACTTGGGATGCTCCTCCAGCGTCCCTGGTACATCTGGCGTCACGGAGACCTCCAGCGTGCCCCACCTGCCAGCAGCTGTATGGCACCTGGGTTAGGCTGCGTGTTAATTTCTCCTGGCTCTGGGTCCGCTGGTTGCTCCACCACCTCCAACAATGGCATGCCGTACCTTTGCGCAACATTGTGCAGGACCCCACATGGCCTCACAATACTACACACCTTCTCTGGCCGATACAGGAGCATTCCCCCGGTCCTGTCCAGGCAGCGCCACCGGCTTTTCAGCTGCCCAATCGCCCTCTCCACGACTGATTGGGTGCGAGAATGGAGAGAATTGTATCTCCGCTCCCGGTCAGTCTGTGGATTGCAAAGGGGGGTCATCAGCCACGTCTTGAGCGCGTAGCTGATGTCTCCTAAGTAATTTAACAATTACCAATGTTTTAAATTAATTATTCTAAGCTGGCAATGTTAAATGCTTTAAATTTGTTGCTTACCAAGAAGCCACCCATCATGCACTCTGCCAGCTTGTAATTTTATCCCAACCATGCTGTTTGTAAGGATGTACGAATCATGGGTTGATCCAGGCCACCGTGCCACTACATTAGTAAGGCACATTTTTGCATCACAGATTATTTGCACGTTTATGGAATGAAAGTGTTTTGTATTCACATAAGCAAATTCCTCATCAGATGGTGCCTTTATAGCAATGTGTGTGCAGTCGATCGCTCCGATTACATTTGGGAAACCGGCTATCGCTGCAAATTGCGCTTTAATGTTTGCCTGGTCAACCGCATCATATGGGAACTTTATATACCTAGCCGACATGCAGATGATCCCTTCCACAACAGTTGGCATGGCACGGCTCAAAGATGACTGGGATATCCCCGACCGGTCTGCCAGTTCTCTTTGAAAAGAGCCAGTTGCCAGGAAGCCGAGCGTTGTCAGCGGCCAAAAAATCATAATGGTCACGGAAAATGCGGCGAATTCGGCCATTAGCAATATCCTCCAGTAATGCCAAAGCTGCCATCTCCCAAGAACTCCAGCGCAACATTTCATGCATGTTTATATAATCTAGGCTAAGTGGAAACACATTGAATGATTATTCCAGTAAGGCAATGAAATTGTTTGATTAATTTACTGTTTAATTGTCTAATTTACTTAATTTTACCCAATAAGGGCTTACTAAAATGTGTGCATTACCAACATAGATGAATTTTAGAAAGTCCTCTTACCTTCACCAGGGGTTGCAATAATTGCCCCACCTATCACACACTTGTCCCTTGTTGCCATTCTCCTCTCTTTCTGTAAAGCCCACAGTGTTGGGACACTAGAGAGCTACACCAATGGAGCTGACTAGCTTTCATGCCCTCCCAGCATAAGAGACCGTTAGCATTATGCACATGGAGTTTGTATTGTGTAATGGCACCTTGATTGCTACAGTGCATGGTACACTCATTCTTGTGTTGATCCTTCTGCTCCTTCCTTTCTCCCACAAGTGACACCTATTTATGAATATATGAACAAGATCAGTGTAAGGATCCTCAGTTTGTGCAGGGCAACATCAGGATGTAAGTGGTATGATGAGCTGGATAAGTGGTTTGGGATTTGTCACATGTGGCCCCACCCACCAGTCATGTCCTTGTGTTCCATGTGCTTTTGTCCCAACAGCTGTTTTGTCTCATCATCCCCTAAGTAGCAGGACTGAAGAGCTTTAATTAGGTAGCTAGGTATTTAAATGAAAATTAAGGCTTAAACCCCTTTTAAATTAGAAGTGTAAGAGACATAAGCAATGCAGATAAAGTATGAAGTGCATGCAACTAAATTGCACCATCACCTGTAGGAGAGTTGAATAATGTTCCAGATCACCTTACAAATAAACCAAGAGTTCCCCTGAACTCCAGCTGTAGTATAACATTGAGAATAAGCACCAAAAATGTAATATTTTCTCACAAGATTGTCCAATGCCAGATATTTGCTGTGCATACGAGAATACTGGCCCAGTTTCTCATCTAAATGCAGAATACACAAGAGCAATAACCACCCCAAACAAGCATTTGAGAAGACAGCCTTTATTCCATAAGGGTTTGATCTCAGGTGGTGAGCTTCAGGCCATTTCTGTAAAGACAACTCTTCCACTGGACACCACAGCAGATTCAGGAGGAGCCTCCCATTCTTCTGGCACATGTCTCCCTGGTGAGCAGCAAAGCAGAAAGGAAGTTCAGACCATGTAGGCAACATGGGAAACGGGGACCTGCACTGGGGATTCTACTCACTTTGCCTGCCACAGCTCGGTTCACAGCTGTCTGTTGCACTTGGGTGACACACTGCTGTACTGCAGTGGATATAGACCTGGGAACAACGTCAAAACTAAGCAAGGGCCAGACAGTGCAGTGGACAAATGCCAGGGACGAGGTTGAAGCCATTACCTGGTTGTGCAAGGGAGCCATGGAGGTAGGATCCACAAAGGTGAACATCTTGAGGACAAAGCGCTTGTAATGGGTAGGGAACGGAACTGCAGACGACCCCTCAACTGGAACCAACTGAGTCAGGTAGCGGTCATCCTTGTAGGGGCACCTGTGGAACACACCAGGTCAACACCAGCCTCTACTGAACACTGGAACACCCATGGGAAGCGGTTTTAGAACCTACCCATCCACTAGCAGGTCCCACTCAGGAAGGCTGAAGGGGTTGGGGGAAGAGGTTGCCCAGCAACGTCCCAAGGTCAGGACAATATTGGGGTCAGACCGGTCCAGGATACGCACTTCCACATAGACCGGCTCCCTCAGCACCTTGGTCACAGGGTAATCACTGTCCGTGTAGTAGGAGGCGTAGGCTGCCTGTACTGTTGGCAGACAGGCAAAGTGGATTTAGACGCCCTGCAAAAGCCAAGATCATACCAGCATCCAGACTGATGATACTCACCTTCCACACACCCCTTTGTGGTGCACTGACCATTTGCTATTCTTAGTTCTACCCTGAGGGGTCCAGGAGCAACTACAGGTAGAGGAGGCTCGTTGGCATAGTGCTGAATAGGCAGTGTCCCAACACTCATACCATAATACCTACACTGGAAGTAAAGTCTGGCAAAAGAAATACAGAAGGTGATGAGGACAAACCCTGCATGAAACTATGCCATGCAGTCATGGTCAACTCACTCATAGTAGCTGTCCCTTGTGATTGCACCAAGGGGACCAAATCCAACTTCATAAGAAGAGGTCATCTTGTTCTCATACACCAAGTAGTCACCCAGCTCCTGGAAGGAAGGAGGTTGTGGTTACATTCCAAGCATACACCACATCTAACCCAATGTAGAAGCCTCAAGCACTAACCATCACATGGGTACCACAGGCAGTTACAGGAAACTGGTAGATGGCAAAACCTGCATTGGAGTCAACTGGACCACAGGGCCCATTTTCTCCCAACAGGCTGACAGAATCCAGGCTCAGCCTGGGCAAGGTTGTGTCCTTGGCCACCACCAACACAAACTGGCCATCTCTCGTGCACTGGACAGTCACTGACCACATTAGGGAGAAAAGCATGCCAAGTTCAGCTCCAAGTTTCAAAAGCAGCAAGGTTAAACAGAGGCAAACTCTTACCTGTTCTTCCATAGTAGCAGTGGTGTCCATCAAAACAGCAGTTTATAGCTTCACAATGGGTAGCATTTAAGCCAGGTTCACCACAAGCAATCTTGACAGACTCATCTACATAACATCTCTGAGAAGCTCCAGTGTTGATCATCTGTTGCTGTTGGTCATGTACCTCAGGAACATGGAGCTGCAGGAGCTGAGAGTTTGTTGGTAGTTGTTTAACCTCTTGTAGACTCCATGGAGATGCAGCTTCACTAGTCCAACAAGTTAAAGAAACACAAAGACCCACAAGGGCAACAGTGACTAAAACCCCTGCCATAGCCTTTAAACTGCAGAGATCTGCAAGTACATTTTTCCCCTCTCTCTGATCTTTTTTATTTTGCCTTTCCTCCTAATTGTGGCCAAGCCCTCCCCCTAGTTTGTTAGCTATTAATTATTTGCCAGCCGAGTGCAATCATGAACTCTGTGCTACGTTCATACTTTGATGGTCAATTTAACTGGACTGCTTTTGGTTTTCCCAAAGATGTTCAATCTCCAGGATTTATGAACAACTTTTTAGAATGCCAGTTCATGAATGCTTTACAAAAGGATTCCTAGAGCAAATGTGACCATGTAATCATTTTTGTGTGCAGTAGGGTAAGTGTATAATTGCATTCAGAGGAGTATAATTACTGTGTTTTCAAACTCCTATAGGTTGCTGCATGTGTAGTGTTGTATGCTAACATATAGCATTGTGCTAAGTCATGTGCTTCTCGTGAGAATAGCTAAGGCTATAGATTCCTTGAGGAGAAGATACATTCTGGGTTTTGAAAGAAAATAGATCATTTTGGATCATATTCAGTGGTGAAAGAGAGAGAGAGATTTTTCTGGGTTTTCAACAGGTGAAAGTGATGCCATACAGGACACTGAGTGAGAGTAACCTCAGAAAGTGTGTGAGATCAAATTAAAAATGAATATAGCTGAGGAGTGTGAGAGAAATTATTATGATTATGTCATCTTGATCATGTCATTTAGATTATTTCAGATCATCATGAACTGTATGATTTAGTATGTCATTCTGACTAGCAGAAGGACTATAATCTGTAGTATGATTCAGTGTAACCATGAATCTTTTCCTTAGGTCACATGTGTGTGCATATTGTAACTTGTATTAGGACAGGGTGACAAGGGCAAAAGCCCTATTTCAACTGGTTGTCAGTAGTCTGCCCAGTTGGACCATCAGCTGTCTCCGTGTATAACTGAGACATCAGTTTCTTCCATCGGAACCTAAGGGAAGCTCCATATTAGCAGAAATACACATGCAGACAAAACAGGCTACTAGACGCCTGTTCGGCGTACGTGCTGTGTTCAAGGTAACCTGTCTGCAGAAATCGCTGATGTTGTGTTCCTGTATTGTATTTAAGAGGGAGCGCCCCTCTCTTGCTTTGAGAGCTTTGTGCTAGATGAGACTCTCGCTTTATTTTATTTCATTCATTTATTTTCGTTGTCATTTATTTAATATTTTAATGCCTTTTAATAAATTACTCATTTAACTCATTTAACCACGTCTGAGTCCTCAATTGATTTTCAGAAATTTCCACAACAGGTGAAATTTTTTTTTTAATTCACTTGTGTATTACAATTCAGAATCAAAATTGAGGTGCAGATTAATGAATCAGTTATACATTTTAAATCTGAGAATGGGGACATTTTAAGGTAATTCAGGATACAGGATCTTAATGAGGTCTCATTAATTAAAGTGTATTGAAGGACATTTAAAATTGGTCAATGTCTTTCCATGTTAAATGTATTCAGTATGCTTCTGCTACAAGAAAACAATAACATATGTGATTTGTGTTTTCTGTCTGTAAGGTGAGTCTCCTCCAGTCTCTCTGATCATCAAACCCAACAGAACTCAACACTTTAGTGGTCACTCTCTCTCTCTCTCTGAGCTGTGAGGGACAGAGTGACTCTACTGGATGGAGAGTGAGACGATACACACACAGATGGAGTGTGTTAGATTATTCATTATTTGGGGGATCAGTTACAGGATCTACATGCACCACATCCCACACTGGAGTGTACTGGTGTCAGTCTGAATCTGGAGGGAGCAGTAATTCTGTCAACATCACAGTGCACAGTGAGTCACTGTGTAATATTATGAAACTACAATTCCCATAATTCCCTCACACGACCACAATCGCATTGCCATACACCGTCGGGAAATAGCTGCATTGACATACTCAATAATTTAACACCCGTGTAAGGTAATTCAAAACGAATTAAAACCATTAAAACCCATTGATATCTGTCATATGCCTTTGCTTACAAATATTAGTTTTTTTCGTATCGATTTAAATTTTGTATTAATCTCGAGCGTACGTCATTTTCAGGGATTTATTATTCGTATGCTGTTTAGTTCGACGCTAGCTAATTTACCCTGCAACGTCACACAGTTTTATTCATATTTAACTTTAAAGAAAGAGAGAAGGTGGAAAATAAGTAGTTGGTTTTGTGTAACTTCAAATGAAATTCTGCTTAGGGCCCCATAAAGGATTGGGCCGGCCCTGGCCACAGTTACAGTATATTAGCTAGGTGTCATTAAAGTATACAGGAATCCAAGGACGTGTCATATTGGTTGGTATCTGTCCAATGGACTCAATGCATTTCTGCTACAAAAAGACAGTAATATATCTGATTTGTGTTTTCTGTTCATAAGGTGAGTCTCCTCCAGTCTCTCTGATCATCAGTCCCAACAGAACTCAACTGGTGAGACGATACACACACAGTGGGAGAGTGTCAAGAGTGTTCATCAGTCTGGGGATCAGTTACAAGATCTCTTCACTAAACATGTAGACAGAGCTTTATCCTGATCATATACTTAACACACATCTTTGCTCACATGAAGACTCATATTTGATAGTGATGACAAAGCACAGGATCTACATGCACCATCAGCTTCCTCTCCACATCCCACACTGGAGTGTACTGGTGTTAGTCTGAATCTGGAGGGAGCAGTCATCCTGTCAACATCACAGTACACAGTGAGTCTCCATGTAGTGTTGTACATAACATATAGAAAACTTACACATGCATGTGTCAGCAATACCACGTCTAGACACCAGGTGTCCTCGTCCTCTGAATACTCATCGTCTCCATAGTGACCCTCATCTCCAGCACCTGTCCCTCATCATCCCCTCATTACCCTCCTGTACATTTTCCTCTCCTCCTTCATCCATTCTGAATCATTATCAGTTCTTTCCTTGACTGCATTGCTGAGTTCTGCTGGCTTTTCTGATATTTTTGATTCTTGTGGTCCTGGATTTGTTCTTGTTTATTCATCTCTCTGGTGTTTTTGTATTTGGTCTCTATGGTTTCACTATTTCTGACCTGGGGGGTATTCCACGAAGCGAGCTAACTCAGTAAGCCGGGCTTTTTAAGACAAGCCTGGCTCATTTTGCTCAAATTCGGTTCCACGAAAGAGGCTAGACTTAAGCCTCGCTCAGTTACCACAGCAACATATACGTTTGTACAAACCTGCTCGGTACCAGGCTAGAGTTGGCGCTTAGCTTAGCGGGACCGCTTCTATTGGCTGAGCCGTGTGACGTCACAGTCTCGTCGGAACAAGGTTCCGCCGCAGTTCTATCCAATAAATTGCTGTGGATGTAGCATATCATATCATAGCACATTATATAATATCATATAATACCATATATCATATCTTTATACATTTAATTGCGTACTGTACTTAAGTATTACTTTGGAAGGATTGCACCATTATTAAAATGTACAATTATATTTCCCAAAGTAATTTATATTTCGATCTTCAGAATACATATTCATTGTTAATCAGTGAATGTATTTCAATGTATTGGTTTAATCTTAACAAATTCAGGTCAGTGTAAAATGAAATACAGTGTCTAATCGCAGTTATGGTCCACAAAGATATATGAGCATAAACTCTATCACAAAAATACAATTCTTTGTCCCTGTGTATTAATAATAACTTTACTTTAGTACTTTAGGTGAAGTTACTTTTAAGTATATTTTTATCCCCATACTTCCTCTTTTGTGTTCAAATTCATACAAATGTTTATACAAATCATATCACTCTGCAATCACATATGTTCATATTTGTCCAATATAAATGATGTAAATGTTCGGTTAACTTAATGGTGCAAAAAAGTAAATGGATACAGACAACTACCTTACCAAGACCTGCATACAGGTGATACAGATCATCCAAAATGTAGGCTATAAAAAGAGCAGCTAACAGTGAAGTCTGTAGGCTATCGACAATGGCGTGCCCATTTGTAGAAAATCCAGTTGATGAGGGAGCGCGTGTAGTGCGCAGAGCATTCACGCTACCAGCTCCAAGGTCATTCCAGGACAGGACAGATCCACTGGGCTTTCCGGATGACTACTTATTTGAGCGCTACAGATTCAGAAGACACAGTATTGTATATCTTTGTCAATTATTGGGGCCATATATTGAAAAAAACAACTAGACGTAGTAAAGCTCTTACCAAACCCCAAACGGTCTGTATCGCTTTGCGCTTCTTTGCCAGCGGCGCATTTCTGTACAGTGTCGGAGATGCAGAACGTCTTAGTAAGGCAACGGTCTGCCGTGAAATTCGAAAGGTTTGCCTTGCACTTAAGCGCTTCCTTAATATATTTATCACATTCCCTGGTCACAGAGGCATCCTTCCCATAAAAGAAGCCTTTTTCAGAACCTTTTTTTTGCATTCAATTTCTTGGAGCAGGTACCTCTTGTAGATCTCACGTATCTCTGATTCCTTTAAGACAGAAGTATGGTCAAGATTGAGAAGTTTTTATTCATGTTGAACTGCATAACTACTACTCACTTGTTCTCTTGCAGAGCTGTGAGCTCTGGACGTGGATGCCTGAGGGCCTTCTCTTGGTTCTTCCATTTCCTATAAAACACAGCACAGATCATGAGATCAGACAGCACATTGACAGATACTCAGACACACACTCCTTACAGCTGGCCTTTCTGAACAGGCAGACACGGTGTCCTCATCCTCCTGTACCATCCTGGATGGTCCTGCAATCTCCCCCTGCAAAAAAAAAAAGTCAAAGAAAATAAAAAAAGTCATAAGAAATGGGCTGGTTTATGGTACTCACATCATCGTCGAATACAGGAGGGTCCAAAAGAGTCAGCACATCCCCAACAACTGTAATATTTTAAGCCATCAAGTACACAATAATTCTACAATGTAGCCTATAAGAACAAAAAACATGAAATCTGAGAAACAACTGAACCTACCTTTAACATAAGGCCGTGTATCATGGGGACACACAGTATCAGATGTTATTCCTCCCTCAATTCCTACAATGATGGGGCTCCTGCTGTTCTGCTCTAAAGCAAGGTCTTCTGCAGGAGTGAGGGCTGCTACAGGAGGCCCGCCACCAGTAGCAGCAGTAGCAGTTTTCTTTCTGGTTGCTAAGATATTTTATACAGTTATTTAATTTATTTAATATGGGTGTTTTACATTCTCCTGCATGTTACACTAATCAACTGGAACTGCACTTACCATTCTGGAGTATATTTTTATATTTTACCTTCACCTGCTGCCACGTTCTTTTAACTCCACTCATGTTGCTTCTAAATCAGGATATGAATAATTATTAATATTAATTTACTATAACACTTAAAATGTCAATGAATGCATTAAATTATATGCTCACGCATTTAATCTGTCTGCAATATTTTGCCAGGCAGCTTCTCTTGCTTTATTAATATAAGACGTGTTGCCTTTTTTCATAATAATTTCTTTATATTCATCGTACAGCCGTATAAGTAACTCCTGTTCCGCAGGAGGAAAAAAAGCTGCCCGTTCTTTCAGCTCTTGCGACATAGTTTTTTCACCTTTTCGTATATCGATTAGCGAGGCTGTTTAAATACTGTGTGCACGCGCATGATCGGCGATTACATAAGCCTGGCTTGAATTAGTGGGAACAGGTTGCATCTTGATTTCGTTAGTGGAACGGAACTAGACGGAAGTGATCTGTTTGGCTAACTCGAGCGAGGCTCACTCAAATAAGCGCTCACTCAAATTACTCTTATTTGAGAACTAAATATTGTGATTCTGGTTTAATTTGAATATGAGACTGATTAAGATTAAATAAATTATATCTACATATCTATATATCTAGGATTGGTAGGTGAAACCCCTTTATAATTGGTGCTCCTGCATGAGGGAGATTTCTGGCTCAACCATTTGTACATCAACCATATTTTCATATCACAGCCTATAAAGCCATTAGAATAGGACAATCTCCAAATTCGCCAGAAGAGGGCGCCAGAACGCTTCCTACAGAGGAAAGTTCATTCTTCGTAACTACAGTTTGGTGAATTTGAGGTACTTAAACTGTTCTTCAGTTGCTCGATGAATGTGAGTTGTAGTAGTAAAACAAATTAGAACAAGTACTTTGTTTTACTACTACAACTCACATTCATTGAGCAATCAACTGAATAACAGTATATTTACCTCATTCTTTTAATCTCTTAATATATCCCATAATCTCAGTGGAGCGCATCTACTCTCACCTGGAAGCAGAGGTATGACACACACACACACACACACACACACACAAACGTACCAATGCCATACATACAACTCCCCCGTCCCCCCATGCATATGCATCTGCTATAAAGACACACACATTTAAATTCTTACATAAACAGAATTGTCACTGAGGTACATCTGAAACACACTAGAACGTCGCTGCTGATGCAGGTGTCTCCCCTCCAGTCCTCCAGGAACCCACAGCACCAACACTACACATGGACAAAGAATCAGGCCAGGTGCCTCTTTGCCTTGGAGCATTTTAGTCTGTGCCATCTGTGTTATGTACATCATTCATATTTTCATGGAACTGGATCTATAATCCAAGTACATCAAGCTTTGGAAGAAGAGGAAGAAGACTAGAGAAGAAGGAAGCTGGTGTCCAACCTTGTATCATGAAGTCATGCTCATTCTCTCACCAGACTCCACTGTCAAGCCCCCAGTTAAAATAAAATCATCTGTTGTAAGTAATCGGGTGCCGTGTCTTTTTCAGTGTGCACACATTAATTAATATTTCCATCTCATAAGACTCACAATTTTATTTTCTTTATTTTTTGGGGTGGGGAATGATGTACGGTGATGTGGCACTGATTCTAGGCCACCCAATCCAGCGTATTAATATATGAAATTTCTTCTTCGTCTTCTCCTGAGAAGCAACCGGACTCTGCTGGACTCCAGCTTGCTGGTCACAAAAGTGCTTTTTCTTGCCACGTTTGTTTGTTTCTTTGGCTGTCTTAGCCTTTTCTTTAGCTTTCTGCTCTCTCTCTTTCTGCTGAAGTCTCAGTTGCTGCTTCTCATATCTTGCAGTCTCCTT